>CATQJF010000070.1:0-55018 GCA_958299015.1 Tetanocera ferruginea | reverse complement strand
ATGATAATAATGATAATAATGATAATAATGATAATAATGATAATAATGATAATAATGATAATAATGATAATAATGATAATAATGATAATAATGATAATAATGATAATAATGATAATAATGATAATAATGATAATAATGATAATAATGATAATAATGATAATAATGATAATAATGATAATAATGATAATAATGATAATAATGATAATAATGATAATAATGATAATAATGATAATAATGATAATAATGATAATAATGATAATAATGATAATAATGATAATAATGATAATAATGATAATAATGATAATAATGATAATAATGATAATAATGATAATAATGATAATAATGATAATAATGATAATAATGATAATAATGATAATAATGATAATAATGATAATAATGATAATAATGATAATAATGATAAAAATGACAATAATGACAATAATGATAATAATGATAATAATGATAATAATGATAATAATGATAATAATGATAATAATGATAATAATGATAATAATGATAATAATGATAATAATGATAATAATGATAATAATGATAATAATGATAATAATGATAATAATGATAATAATGATAATAATGATAATAATGATAATAATGATAATAATGATAATAATGATAATAATGATAATAATGATAATAATGATAATAATGATAATAATGATAATAATGATAATAATGATAATAATGATAATAATGATAATAATGATAATAATGATAATAATAATGATAATAATGATAATAATGATAATAATGATAATAATGATAATAATGATAATAATGATAATAATGATAATAATGATAATAATGATAATAATGATAATAATGATAATAATGATAATAATGATAATAATGATAATAATGATAATAATGATAATAATGATAATAATGATAATAATGATAATAATGATAATAATGATAATAATGATAATAATGATAATAATGATAATAATGATAATAATGATAATAATGATAATAATGATAATAATGATAATAATGATAATAATGATAATAATGATAATAATGATAATAATGATAATAATGATAATAATGATAATAATGATAATAATGATAATAATGATAATAATGATAATAATGATAATAATGATAATAATGATAATAATGATAATAATGATAATAATGATAATAATGATAATAATGATAATAATGATAATAATGATAATAATGATAATAATGATAATAATGATAACAATGATAATAATGATAACAATGATAATAATGATAATAATGATAATAATGATAAAAGTGATAATAATGATAATAATGATAATAATGATAATAATGATAATAATGATAATAATGATAATAATGATAATAATGATAATAATGATAATAATGATAATAATGATAATAATGATAATAATGATAATAATGATAATAATGATAATAATGATAATAATGATAATAATGATAATAATGATAATAATGATAATAATGATAATAATGATAATAATGATAATAATGATAATAATGATAATAATGATAATAATGATAATAATGATAATAATGATAATAATGAAAATAATGATAATAATGATAATAATGATAATAATGATAATAATGATAATAATGATTATAATGATAATAATGATAATAATGATAATAATGATAATAATGATAATAATGATAATAATGATAATAATGATAATAATGATAATAATGATAATAATGATAATAATGATAATAATGATAATAATGATAATAATGATAATAATGATAATAATGATAATAATGATAATAATGATAATAATGATAATAATGATAATAATGATAATAATGATAATAATGATAATAATGATAATAATGATAATAATGATAATAATGATAATAATGATAATAATGATAATAATGATAATACTGATAATACTGATAATAATGATAATAATGATAATAATGATAATAATGATAATAATGATAATAATGATAATAATGATAATAATGATAATAATGAAAATAATGATAATAATGATAAAAATGATAATAATGATAATAATGATAATAATGATAATAATGATAATAATGATAATAATGATAATAATGATAATAATGATAATAATGATAATAATGATAATAATGATAATAATGATAATAATGATAATAATGATAATAATGATAATAATGATAATAATGATAATAATGATAATAATGATAATAATGATAATAATGATAATAATGATAATAATGATAATAATGATAATAATGATAATAATGATAATAATGATAATAATGATAATAATGATAATAATGATAATAATGATAATAATGATAATAATGATAATAATGATAATAATGATAATAATGATAATAATGATAATAATGATAATAATGATAATAATGATAATAATGATAATAATGATAATAATGATAATAATGATAATAATGATAATAATGATAATAATGATAATAATGATAATAATGATAATAATGATAATAATGATAATAATGATAATAATGATAATAATGATAATAATGATAATAATGATAATAATGATAATAATGATAATAATGATAATAATGATAATAATGATAATAATGATAATAATGATAATAATGATAATAATGATAATAATGATAATAATGATAATAATGATAATAATGATAATAATGATAATAATGATAATAATAATAATAATGATAATAATGATAATAATGATAATAATGATAATAATGATAATAATGATAATAATGATAATAATGATAATAATGATAATAATGATAATAATGATAATAATGATAATAATGATAATAATGATAATAATGATAATAATGATAATAATGATAATAATGATAATAATGATAATAATGATAATAATGATAATAATGATAATAATGATTATAATGATAATAATGATAAAAGTGATAATAATGATAATAATGATAATAATGATAATAATGATAATAATGATAATAATGATAATGATGATAATAATGATAATAATGATAATAATGATAATAATGATAATAATGATAATAATGATAATAATGATAATAATGATAATAATGATAATAATGATAAAAGTGATAATAATGATAATAATGATAATAATGATAATAATGATAATCAGGGCTCGGATTATGATGATATGTCATCTTTTTAATTTTTTTGTCATTTTTTGTTAATTTTTGATTTTATATCATTTTTGCTAGATTTTGTCATTTTTTTCTCATTTTTTATGTCATATTTAATTTTATTTATTTAATTATTAGTTTTTTTTAGTTAAAAAAAAATAAGAATAAACTTAAAAAAGTAAAAATTTATTAAAATTTTCAATATTTCAATGTGGCAATTCTATATGCAAGTACATACCCTGCAAACATTTTTAATCGCCTGAGAATCTCCAGCGCATCGCTTGGAAGATGAAACGACCGCCGGCGAGCTCTTCTGAGAGTCTTCCGGGAATCGCCGAATGTAAGCAGCTGAAGCCATAAAAGCGATTCGCCGGGAAGATTCGCTGACGAATTGCCAAGAGGAGTCTTAAGCGATTCGCCTGGAAGATTCGCGAACGATTCGCCGAGAGGAGTCTTAAGCGATTCGCCGGGAAGATTCGCCTACGAATCGCCGAGAAGAGTCTTAAGCGATTCGCCTGAAAGATTCGCGAACGATTCGCTGAGAGGAGTCTTAAGCGATTCGCCGGGAAGATTCGCCAACGAATCACCGAGAAGAGGCTCAAACGCTTCGCCCGGAAGAGTCGCGCACGAATCGGCAGAAGGGGCTTAAAGCGATTCGCCGACAAGAGTGGCAAAGAAATCGCTTTAGAGGTCCTTAGCGATTTGTTGCAGAGCATCGTTGTTGAACGTTACAAGTTGTGGCAAGTTTGAACTAGCGGGCTCTTCAGACGTTGTTTTATCCCAGTTTCATGAAGTTTTTAAAAGTTAAATTTTTGGATTAATTTAAAAGATTTTTCAGAGCCTGCTTCATTTTACAATGATAGATTTTGAAAAAGCCATCTTCCAAAGATCGCCGGAATGAGCTTAGGAAGAGCTTAGGAAAGAGCGAAAGAAGATTTTGAACATTTTTTGTCAATCGCGCATTCATCGCTTGGGCGATCGAAAAGCGATCCATCTTCCAACGATCGCCGAAATGAGCGAAGGAAGATTTTTAAATTTTTTGAGAATCGTGCATTCATCGCTTCGGCGATCGAAAAGCGATCCATCTTCCAAAGAACCCTAAGGCGAATCGCTAGCGCGTCGCCAAATGTTCCAATCGTCTTCCAAATGTTTGCAGGGTAGCTATGCTGTTTGAACATGTATTTGTTTTTTATTCTGACAAATACAGCTCACGGCCTGTGAATAGGGGCTTTCGCAAGATCTAACATATTGGACGACAAAGTCGGATGGAAAACTAATTGAACAATTTGATGGATCTTTCGAATGATCCAAATTGTTGAACGACATCATTAATTGCAAACTGGAAAATGTCAATTACACCAGTATATGCAAATTATTTAATACATCCATGTCTTTACTTTGGCCTGATGGTTTGTACAAAAATCTTTTATAATTTTTTTTTTAAAATTTTATTAATTATTTATTATTTGACCTGTAACGCAGGTATAAAACATGAGGATGTGCTGCTTTTTCTAACGAATGGAGCTCCGTATGTGGTCAAGGCAGTCAAATCTATCAGAAGTCTCTACCCAAAATTAGTGCATGTCACTTGCTTGGTACATGATTTGCACAGGGTTGCGGAAAAAGTTAGATCTAACTTCCAGTTGGTTGATGCACTGATAGCAAACACTAAGAAAGTGTTAATTAAAGCGCCATTATGCAGAGAAAGTTTTAGAGCTTTGTCCCCTGATATACCCCTACCACCAGAACCAATTTTAACGAGATGGGACTCATGGTTAATATGCTTGTTTTAAATATGCTCCTCTTGTGAGTGTCGACGTAGAGAGAAGTTTTTCAATGTTTCAAAACATTTTAAGTGACAATCGAAGATCATTCCTATTCGGTAATTTAAAAAAATATTTAGTTATTTAATGCAACGCAAACAAAGACAAAAATTAAATAAAAAAAAAATTATTTTTATTAAATTTATTATAATACTTTTAATTTAAAGGCATTTTTTAAAATTTTTTGGGTAATTTTTAAGGTTTTTTTAGGGTTTTTGTCATTTTTTTCGGTTATTTTTCATTGTTTTTTAGGTCATCACAATCCGAGCCCTGATGATAATAATGATAATAATGATAATAATGATAATAATGATAATAATGATAATAATGATAATAATGATAATAATGATAATAATGATAATAATGATAATAATGATAATAATGATAATAATGATAATAATGATAATAATGATAATAATGATAATAATGATAATAATGATAATAATGATAATAATGATAATAATGATAATAATGATAATAATGATAATAATGATAATAATGATAATAAATATAATAATGATAATAATGATAATAATGATAATAATGATAATAATGATAATAATGATAATAATGATAATAATGATAATAATGATAATAATGATAATAATGATAATAATGATAATAATGATAATAATGATAATAATGATAATAATGATAATAATGATAATAATGATAATAATGATAATAATGATAATAATGATAATAATGATAATAATGATAATAATGATAATAATGATAATAATGATAATAATGATAATAATGATAACAATGATAATAATGATAACAATGATAATAATGATAATAATGATAATAATGATAAAAGTGATAATAATGATAATAATGATAATAATGATAATAATGATAATACTGATAATAATGATAATAATGATAATAATGATAATAATGATAATAATGATAATAATGATAATAATGATAATAATGATAATAATGATAATAATGATAATAATGATAATAATGATAATAATGATAATAATGATAATAATGATAATAATGATAATAATGATAATAATGATAATAATGATAATAATGATAATAATGATAATAATGATAATAATGATAATAATGATAATAATGATAATAATGATAATAATGATAATAATGATAATAATGATAATAATGATAATAATGATAATTATGATAATAATGATAATAATGATAATAATGATAATAATGATAATAATGATAATAATGATAATAATGATAATAATGATAATAATGATAATAATGATAATAATGATAATAATGATAATAATGATAATAATGATAAAAGTGATAATAATGATAATAATGATAATAATGATAATAATGATAATAATGATAATAATGATAATAATGATAATAATGATAATAATGATAATAATGATAATAATGATAATAATGATAATAATGATAATAATGATAATAATGATAATAATGATAATAATGATAATAATGATAATAATGATAATAATGATAATAATGATAATTATGATAATAATGATAATAATGATAATAATGATAATAATGATAATAATGATAATAATGATAATAATGATAATAATGATAATAATGATAATAATGATAATAATGATAATAATGATAATAATGATAATAATGATAAAAGTGATAATAATGATAATAATGATAATAATGATAATAATGATAATAATGATAATAATGATAATAATGATAATAATGATAATAATGATAATAATGATAATAATGATAATAATGATAATAATGATAATAATGATAATAATGATAATAATGATAATAATGATAATAATGATAATAATGATAATAATGATAATAATGATAATAATGATAATAATGATAATAATGATAATAATGATAATAATGATAAAAATGATAATAATGATAATAATGATAATAATGATAATAATGATAATAATGATAATAATGATAATAATGATAAAAATGATAATAATGATACTAATGATAATAATGATAATAATGATAATAATGATAATAATGATAATAATGATAATAATGATAATAATGATAATAATGATAATAATGATAATAATGATAATAATGATAATAATGATAATAATGATAATAATGATAATAATGATAATAATGATAATAATGATAATAATGATAATAATGATAATAATGATAATAATGATAATAATGATAATAATGATAATAATGATAATAATGATAATAATGATAATAATGATAATAATGATAATAATGATAATAATGATAATAATGATAATAATGATAATAATGATAATAATGATAATAATGATAATAATGATAATAATGATAATAATGATAATAATGATAATAATGATAATAATGATAATAATGATAATAATGATAATAATGATAATAATGATAATAATGATAATAATGATAATAATGATAATAATGATAACAATGATAATAATGATAACAATGATAATAATGATAATAATGATAATAATGATAAAAGTGATAATAATGATAATAATGATAATACTGATAATAATGATAATAATGATAATAATGATAATAATGATAATAATGATAATAATGATAATAATGATAATAATGATAATAATGATAATAATGATAATAATGATAATAATGATAATAATGATAATAATGATAATAATGATAATAATGATAATAATGATAATAATGATAATAATGATAATAATGATAATAATGATAATAATGATAATAATGATAATAATGATAATAATGATAATAATGATAATAATGATAATAATGATAATAATGATAATAATGATAATAATGATAATAATGATAATAATGATAATAATGATAATAATGATAATAATGATAATAATGATAATAATGATAATAATGATAATAATGATAATAATGATAATAATGATAATAATGATAATAATGATAATAATGATAATAATGATAATAATGATAATAATGATAATAATGATAATAATGATAATAATGATAATAATGATAATAATGATAATAATGATAATAATGATAATAATGATAATAATGATAATAATGATAATAATGATAATAATGATAATAATGATAATAATGATAATAATGATAATAATGATAATAATGATAATAATGATAATAATGATAATAATGATAATAATGATAATAATGATAATAATGATAATAATGATAATAATGATAATAATGATAATAATGATAATAATGATAATAATGATAATAATGATAATAATGATAATAATGATAATAATGATAATAATGATAATAATGATAATAATGATAATAATGATAATAATGATAATAATGATAATAATGATAATAATGATAATAATGATAATAATGATAATAATGATAATAATGATAATAATGATAATAATGATAATAATGATAATAATGATAATAATGATAATAATGATAATAATGATAATAATGATAATAATGATAATAATGATAATAATGATAATAATGATAATAATGATAATAATGATAATAATGATAATAATGATAATAATGATAATAATGATAATAATGATAATAATGATAATAATGATAATAATGATAATAATGATAATAATGATAATAATGATAATAATGATAACAATGATAATAATGATAACAATGATAATAATGATAATAATGATAATAATGATAATAATGATAATAATGATAATAATGATAATAATGATAATAATGATAATAATGATAATAATGATAATAATGATAATAATGATAATAATGATAATAATGATAATAATGATAATAATGATAATAATGATAATAATGATAATAATGATAATAATGATAATAATGATAATAATGATAATAATGATAATAATGATAATAATGATAATAATGATAATAATGATAATAATGATAATAATGATAATAATGATAATAATGATAATAATGATAATAATGATAATAATGATAATAATGATAATAATGATAATAATGATAATAATGATAATAATGATAAAAGTAATAATGATAATAATGATAATAATGATAATAATGATAATAATGATAATAATGATAATAATGATAATAATGATAATAATGATAATAATGATAATAATGATAATAATGATAATAATGATAATAATGATAATAATGATAATAATGATAATAATGATAATAATGATAATAATGATAATAATGATAATAATGATAATAATGATAATAATGATAATAATGATAATAATGATAATAATGATAATAATGATAATAATGATAATAATGATAATAATGATAATAATGATAATAATGATAATAATGATAATAATGATAATAATGATAATAATGATAATAATGATAATAATGATAATAATGATAATAATGATAATAATGATAATAATGATAATAATGATAATAATGATAATAATGATAATAATGATAATAATGATAATAATGATAATAATGATAATAATGATAATAATGATAATAATGATAATAATGATAATAATAATAATAATGATAATAATGATAATAATGATAATAATGATAATAATGATAATAATGATAATAATGATAATAATGATAATAATGATAATAATGATAATAATGATAATAATGATAATAATGATAATAATGATAATAATGATAATAATGATAATAATGATAATAATGATAATAATGATAATAATGATAATAATGATAATAATGATAATAATGATAATAATGATAATAATGATAATAATGATAATAATGATAATAATGATAATAATGATAATAATGATAATAATGATAATAATGATAATAATGATTATAATGATAAAAGTGATAATAATGATATTAATGATAATAATGATAATAATGATAACAATGATTATAATGATAATAATGATAATAATGATAAAAATGACAATAATGACAATAATGATAATAATGATAATAATGATAATAATGATAATAATGATAATAATGATAATAATGATAATAATGATAATAATGATAATAATGATAATAATGATAATAATGATAATAATGATAATAATGATAATAATGATAATAATGATAATAATGATAATAATGATAATAATGATAATAATGATAATAATGATAATAATGATAATAATGATAATAATGTTAATAATGATAATAATGATAATAATGATAATAATGATAATAATGATAATAATGATAATAATGATAATAATGATAATAATGATAATAATGATAATAATGATAATAATGATAATAATGATAATAATGATAATAATGATAATAATGATAATAATGATAATAATGATAATAATGATAATAATGATAATAATGATAATAATGATAATAATGATAATAATGATAATAATGATAATAATGATAATAATGATAATAATGATAATAATGATAATAATGATAATAATGATAATAATGATAATAATGATAATAATGATAATAATGATAATAATGATAATAATGATAATAATGATATAATGATAATAATGATAATAATGATAATAATGATAATAATGATAATAATGATAATAATGATAATAATGATAATAATGATAATAATGATAATAATGATAATAATGATAATAATGATAATAATGATAATAATGATAATAATGATAATAATGATAATAATGATAATAATGATAATAATGATAATAATGATAATAATGATAATAATGATAATAATGATAATAATGATAATAATGATAATAATGATAATAATGATAATAATGATAATAATGATAATAATGATAATAATGATAATAATGATAATAATGATAATAATGATAATAATGATAATAATGATAATAATGATAATAATGATAATAATGATAATAATGATAATAATGATAATAATGATAATAATGATAATAATGATAATAATGATAATAATGATAATAATGATAATAATGATAATAATGATAACAATGATAATAATGATAATAATGATAATAATGATAATAATGATAATAATGATAATAATGATAATAATGATAATAATGATAATAATGATAATAATGATAATAATGATAATAATGATAATAATGATAATAATGATAATAATGATAATAATGATAAACATGATAATAATGATAATAATGATAATAATGATAATAATGATAATAATGATAATAATGATAATAATGATAATAATGATAATAATGATAATAATGATAATAATGATAATAATGATAATAATGATAATAATGATAATAATTATAATAATTATAATAATGATAATAATGATAATAATGATAATAATGATAATAATGATAATAATGATAATAATGATAATAATGATAATAATGATAATAATGATAATAATGATAATAATGATAATAATGATAATAATGATAATAATGATAATAATGATAATAATGATAATAATGATAATAATGATAATAATGATAATAATGATAATAATGATAATAATGATAATAATGATAATAATGATAATAATGATAATAATGATAATAATGATAATAATGATAATAATGATAATAATGATAATAATGATAATAATGATAATAATGATAATAATGATAATAATGATAATAATGATAATAATGATAATAATGATAATAATGATAATAATGATAATAATGATAATAATGATAATAATGATAATAATGATAATAATGATAATAATGATAGTAATGATAATAATGATAATAATGATAATAATGATAATAATGATAATAATGATAATAATGATAATAATGATAATAATGATAATAATGATTATAATGATAATAATGATAATAATGATAATAATGATAATAATGATAATAATGATAATAATGATAATAATGATAAAAATGATAATAATGATAATAATGATAATAATGATAATAATGATAATAATGATAATAATGATAATAATGATAATAATGATAATAATGATAATAATGATAATAATGATAATAATGATAATAATGATAATAATGATAATAATGATAATAATGATAATAATGATAATAATGATAATAATGATAATAATGATAATAATGATAGTAATGATAATAATGATAATAATGATAATAATGATAATAATGATAATAATGATAATAATGATAATAATGATAATAATGATAATAATGATAATAATGATAATAATGATAATAATGATAATAATGATAATAATGATAATAATGATAAAAATGATAATAATGATAATAATGATAATAATGATAATAATGATAATAATGATAATAATGATAATAATGATAATAATGATAATAATGATAATGATAATAATGATAATAATGATAATAATGATAATAATGATAATAATGATAATAATGATAATAATTATAATAATGATAATAATGATAATAATGATAATAATGATAATAATGATAATAATGATAATAATGATAATAATGATAATAATGATAATAATGATAATAATGATAATAATGATAATAATGATAATAATGATAATAATGATAATAATGATAATAATGATAATAATGATAATAATGATAATAATGATAATAATGATAATAATGATAATAATGATAATAATGATAATGATAATAATAATGATAATAATGATAATAATGATAATAATGATAATAATGATAATAATGATAATAATGATAATAATGATAATAATGATAATAATGATAATAATGATAATAATGATAATAATGATAATAATGATAATAATGATAATAATGATAATAATGATAATAATGATAATAATGATAATAATGATAATAATGATAATAATGATAATAATGATAATAATGATAATAATGATAATAATGATAATAATGATAATAATGATAATAATGATAATAATGATAATAATGATAATAATGATAATAATGATAATAATGATAATAATGATAATAATGATAATAATGATAATAATGATAATAATGATAATAATGATAATAATGATAATAATGATAATAATGATAATAATGATAATAATGATAATAATGATAATAATGATAATAATGATAATAATGATAATAATGATAATAATGATAATAATGATAATAATGATAATAATGATAATAATGATAATAATGATAATAATGATAATAATGATAATAATAATAATAATGATAATAATGATAATAATGATAATAATGATAATAATGATAATAATGATAATAATGATAATAATGATAATAATGATAATAATGATAATAATGATAATAATGATAATAATGATAATAATGATAATAATGATAATAATGATAATAATGATAATAATGATAATAATGATAATAATGATAATAATGATAATAATGATAATAATGATAATAATGATAATAATGATTATAATGATAAAAGTGATAATAATGATATTAATGATAATAATGATAATAATGATAACAATGATTATAATGATAATAATGATAATAATGATAAAAATGACAATAATGACAATAATGATAATAATGATAATAATGATAATAATGATAATAATGATAATAATGATAATAATGATAATAATGATAATAATGATAATAATGATAATAATGATAATAATGATAATAATGATAATAATGATAATAATGATAATAATGATAATAATGATAATAATGATAATAATGATAATAATGATAATAATGATAATAATGATAATAATGATAATAATGATAATAATGATAATAATGATAATAATGATAATAATGATAATAATGATAATAATGATAATAATGATAATAATGATAATAATGATAATAATGATAATAATGATAATAATGATAATAATGATAATAATGATAATAATGATAATAATGATAATAATGATAATAATGATAATAATGATAATAATGATAATAATGATAATAATGATAATAATGATAATAATGATAATAATGATAATAATGATAATAATGATAATAATGATAATAATGATAATAATGATAATAATGATAATAATGATAATAATGATAATAATGATAATAATGATAATAATGATAATAATGATAATAATGATAATAATGATAATAATGATAATAATGATAATAATGATAATAACGATAATAATGATAATAATGATAATAATGATATAATGATAATAATGATAATAATGATAATAATGATAATAATGATAATAATGATAATAATGATAATAATGATAATAATGATAATAATGATAATAATGATAATAATGATAATAATGATAATAATGATAATAATGATAATAATGATAATAATGATAATAATGATAATAATGATAATAATAATAATAATGATAATAATGATAATAATGATAATAATGATAATAATGATAATAATGATAATAATGATAATAATGATAATAATGATAATAATGATAATAATGATAATAATGATAATAATGATAATAATGATAATAATGATAATAATGATAATAATGATAATAATGATAATAATGATAATAATGATAATAATGATAATAATGATAACAATGATAATAATGATAATAATGATAATAATGATAATAATGATAATAATGATAATAAAGATAATAATGATAATAATGATAATAATGATAATAATGATAATAATGATAATAATGATAATAATGATAATAATGATAATAATGATAATAATGATAATAATGATAATAATGATAATAATGATAATAATGATAATAATGATAATAATGATAATAATGATAATAATGATAATAATGATAATAATGATAATAATGATAATAATTATAATAATGATAATAATGATAATAATGATAATAATGATAATAATGATAATAATGATAATAATGATAATAATGATAATAATGATAATAATGATAATAATGATAATAATGATAATAATGATAATAATGATAATAATGATAATAATGATAATAATGATAATAATGATAATAATGATAATAATGATAATAATGATAATAATGATAATAATGATAATAATGATAATAATGATAATAATGATAATAATGATAATAATGATAATAATGATAATAATGATAATAATGATAATAATGATAATAATGATAATAATGATTATAATGATAATAATGATAATAATGATAATAATGATAATAATGATAATAATGATAATAATGATAATAATGATAATAATGATAATAATGATAATAATGATAATAATGATAATAATGATAATAATGATAATAATGATAATAATGATAATAATGATAATAATGATAATAATGATAATAATGATAATAATGATAATAATGATAATAATGATAATAATGATAATAATGATAATAATGATAATAATGATAATAATGATAATAATGATAACAATAATAATAATGATAATAATGATAATAATGATAAAAGTGATAATAATGATAATAATGATAATAATGATAATAATGATAATAATGATAATAATGATAATAATGATAATAATGATAATAATGATAATAATGATAATAATGATAATAATGATTATAATGATAATAATGATAATAATGATAATAATGATAATAATGATAATAATGATAATAATGATAATAATGATAATAATGATAATAATGATAATAATGATAATAATGATAATAATGATAATAATGATAATAATGATAATAATGATAATAATGATAATAATGATAATAATGATAATAATGATAATAATGATAATAATGATAATAATGATAATTATGATAATAATGATAATAATGATAATAATGATAATAATGATAATAATGATAATAATGATAATAATGATAATAATGATAATAATGATAATAATGATAATAATGATAATAATGATAATAATGATAATAATGATAATAATGATAATAATGATAATAATGATAATAATGATAATAATGATAATAATGATAATAATGATAATAATGATAATAATGATAATAATGATAATAATGATAATAATGATAATAATGATAATAATGATAATAATGATAATAATGATAATAATGATAATAATGATAATAATGATAATAATGATAATAATTATAATAATGATAATAATGATAATAATGATAATAATGATAATAATTATAATAATGATAATAATGATAATAATGATAATAATGATAATAATGATAATTATGATAATAATGATAATAATGATAATAATGATAATAATGATAATAATGATAATAATGATAATAATGATAATAATGATAATAATGATAATAATGATAATAATGATAATAATGATAATAATGATAATAATGATAATAATGATAATAATGATAATAATGATAATAATGATAATAATGATAATAATGATAATAATGATAATAATGATAATAATGATAATAATGATAAACATGATAATAATGATAATAATGATAATAATGATAATAATGATAATAATGATAATAATGATTATAATGATAATAATGATAATAATGATAATAATGATAATAATGATAATAATGATAATAATGATAATAATGATAATAATGATAATAATGATAATAATGATAATAATGATAATAATGATAATAATGATAATAATGATAATAATGATAATAATGATAATAATGATAATAATGATAATAATGATAATAATGATAATAATGATAATAATGATAATAATGATAATAATGATAATTATGATAATAATGATAATAATGATAATAATGATAATAATGATAATAATGATAATAATGATAATAATGATAATAATGATAATAATGATAATAATGATAATAATGATAATAATGATAATAATGATAATAATGATAATAATGATAATAATGATAATAATGATAATAATGATAATAATGATAATAATGATAATAATGATAATAATGATAATAATGATAATAATGATAAACATGATAATAATGATAATAATGATAATAATGATAATAATGATAATAATGATAATAATGATAATAATGATAATAATGATAATAATGATAATAATGATAATAATGATAATAATGATAATAATGATAATAATGATAATAATGATAATAATGATAATAATGATAATAATGATAATAATGATAATAATGATAATAATGATAATAATGATAATAATGATAATAATGATAATAATGATAATAATGATAATAATGATAATAATGATAATAATGATAATAATGATAATAATGATAATAATGATAATAATGATAATTATGATAATAATGATAATAATGATAATAATGATAATAATGATAATAATGATAATAATGATAATAATGATAATAATGATAATAATGATAATAATGATAATAATGATAATAATGATAATAATGATAATAATGATAATAATGATAATAATGATAATAATGATAATAATGATAATAATGATAATAATGATAATAATGATAATAATGATAATAATGATAATAATGATAATAATGATAAACATGATAATAATGATAATAATGATAATAATGATAATAATGATAATAATGATAATAATGATAATAATGATAATAATGATAATAATGATAATAATGATAATAATGATAATAATGATAATAATGATAATAATGATAATAATGATAATAATGATAATAATGATAATAATGATAATAATGATAATAATGATAATAATGATAATAATGATAATAATGATAATAATGATAATAATGATAATAATGATAATAATGATAATAATGATAATAATGATAATAATGATAATAATGATAATTATGATAATAATGATAATAATGATAATAATGATAATAATGATAATAATGATAATAATGATAATAATGATAATAATGATAATAATGATAATAATGATAATAATGATAATAATGATAATAATGATAATAATGATAATAATGATAATAATGATAATAATGATAATAATGATAATAATGATAATAATGATAATAATGATAATAATGATAATAATGATAATAATGATAATAATGATAATAATGATAATAATGATAATAATGATAATAATGATAATAATGATAATAATGATAATAATGATAATAATGATAATAATGATAATAATGATAATTATGATAATAATGATAATAATGATAATAATGATAATAATGATAATAATGATAATAATGATAATAATGATAATAATGATAATAATGATAATAATGATAATAATGATAATAATGATAATAATGATAATAATGATAATAATGATAATAATGATAATAATGATAATAATGATAATAATGATAATAATGATAATAATGATAATAATGATAATAATGATAATAATGATAAACATGATAATAATGATAATAATGATAATAATGATAATAATGATAATAATGATAATAATGATAATAATGATAATAATGATAATAATGATAATAATGATAATAATGATAATAATGATAATAATGATAATAATGATAATAATGATAATAATGATAATAATGATAATAATGATAATAATTATAATAATGATAATAATGATAATAATGATAATAATGATAATAATGATAATAATGATAATAATGATAATAATGATAATAATGATTAATTAAATAACCCAAGAAAGTTTAAGTGCCGTTAGTTTTGAATTGCAAAATTTAAAAGAGATTTAAGAAACTAAGTTGGATTTGTGTATTTTTATATATTTTTAAAATTTGTGTTTCAACAAATAGAAGTGTGTTGTATTCAACTTCAAATAAATTTCCAATACAATTAATATTATGTTTTGCAAATACTTATGAATTTTTAAATGAAACTTTATATTTAAATTTACAGAACATTTTTTTCCAAATGGTACAGGTTGTCACAGCGCTTGTTGGGCTTGTTGTCACATATAATTTCATATAACCATTTTGAAAGTATTCTATGTTTCATTTGAATTTGAGGAAATTGCCATGAAATTGAAAACGACTTACAAATCAAGGTCGGACATCTTCAGATATATATATCTTATTCAGCTGTATTCAGCTTGTACCAATGAAGATAACGTGGATTCATTATGTGTAGTTTGTTGTCAAGCGTCAAATCCAATAACAACTGTCGTCAATGCTTAAAATGCAAACGTAATGCATTGAAAGTGATAGTTTGATAAATTGCTACTTAAATTGTGTTTCTGACTGTGGCAGCAATGACGATTAAGAAATGTGACAACGGGGACTACGCATTGGGACAAGGGACAAGGGGTAAGTTACCCCACGAGTGGGGTAACTTGTCACAGATGAGTTAAATTTTTTATCAAGGAAATTCTTTAATTTATTTTAAAATAATATACGTTTTTCATATCAGGATTGAAGAATAAAAGATTGAATTTATGTTTAAAAGTTATGCAGTGGCATTATTGCTTGATTTGTGGGAGTTACAGCGGTTCATTCAAATTTTGTGACAACTAGCACCACTCTCCCCTACATTCTGAACAAAATACAAAATAATGGAGTGTGTTGTCAACATTAACAACTTGCGCTAGCTCTGGCCCGCCTATATTTTACCATTAGCTGCACTCTAAAAACTGATTGTAATATCACTACTATAATTGCTGTGAAATTTCACGCGCTTATTGACGATTTTTAAAAAATAGCACTCAACGCAGCGAGATTTTCCAATTCAGCCAAAATGAAGCGTATTTTATTACTAGTTCAGCGAGTTTTCGCTCAAAAAATCATTGAACGCTCCTTAAGCGAGATTTTACGCTATAACAGCTGGTTCTTGCTCAATTCGCTCTCTCATTTAATTCATATTTTTAACAGATACATACAGTGTTGCCATATGGTCCGATATATCGTATTTGTTACGATTTTCAGTCTTGATTCCGATGATCCGATATATGGCCATAATTCTCCAAAATGCTACGATTTCAGAAAAAATAGATCCGACGTCCGATTTGGCGTATTTTTCTTTAAGTATAAGCAATGAAAAAATAAAGATAGCAAGTTGGTGGCAACTTTAAACTTTATTTTAAAAATTCTAAAATAAAACACTTTAACCAATGATAAAATATGTAATGAAGATCATTTTGTTTTATTTTTACCTCTATTTTGTGTGCTTAAACGTATTTGTCAATATATTTAATCAGAATATTTTTTATATATAATCATGTTAGAAACATTAGATGGACTGACTTTTGAAACAAAATTTGATTTATATAAAAATAAATCTTAAAACATCCACATTGATTTTTATATTTCTTCTTTAATGTTCAATAACTTTCCGAAAATTTCTACGTTGTTGTTGTTTTTTTAAAATTTCACGGATCCGACGGGAATCCGACGAACTGAGTCAAAAGTTACGATATGAAAATTTTTTTGATGGCAACACTGGATACATACATTATTTTACGTCAGTTAGTCTTGATCACCACATGGAACAACATCAATGTGGTGATGTTATCAAAGATAAAGAGGCGGGAAACTTCTTTTTAGCAATGATTTTTTTCATGCTTCCCGCCATTTTCACTTTTCGAAGGCTCATGTATTGTGTACGCGATTCACCTCATAGTTGTCAAGTATTATTGTCAGAGTCTATAAATAGGGTTGCAATGCAAAAAAATAAAAATGTACTCTTAAATCAAAATTGCTTTGAACTAATATGTTGGAAGAGGTGGTCTTATGGCATTTTCTTTTCTTTCTAAAAGAAATAGAGTATTCTCTATGTATTCATTACATTTTTCTGTTGACTCTCTATGCAAAGAGTACAGAATATTTTCAATTTTATCTTGAATTCAACAACTTTTACCTTTTCTTAGTCGAGATAAGAGCAAAAAAACTATATTTTGCATAATTCTGCTTTATGGCCCATACCTCTTTAGTTTGTTTTCGAAATGGATCATATGTATGCAGGCTTCTTAAACTCAAATGGGGGTAAAATAAAAGATGCTCTTTTATAGCTTAGGAGATAAAATTCATCAAAGTTTGGAAAATTAAATAATTTTTTGCCGAATATTCACTTCATA
This sequence comes from Tetanocera ferruginea, assembly GCA_958299015.1. Taxonomy (NCBI): domain Eukaryota; kingdom Metazoa; phylum Arthropoda; class Insecta; order Diptera; family Sciomyzidae; genus Tetanocera; species Tetanocera ferruginea. The sequence continues at coordinate 34,379 of CATQJF010000070.1, read as the reverse complement.
ACAACAAATTCAAACGGTGAACTTACTTCAATAACACTGGTTTACAGCCAATATGTACTTTGAATGCCACTATCCTTTTCTCATTTAAAATCGGTCGCTAATTCCGAAAAAAAATTTTTTTTCTGTCACTCCGTTTTCGAGATATTGCCCACTGTAGGATTTTCAACAAAAAAAAAAAAGTTGGTTCCACTTAATTGCATATATCTCCAGAACCAACAACAGTTATCAAACAAATGATATATCAAATAAAAGCTAATACAATTTCTTACAAACAATGCAAACATCATTTTTTGCTCGAGCTGTTAGTTTTGGCGAAATAAATTCAAATTTCGGGGATTTTTTTTATTTTTCAGAAAAATTTCCAAAAAAAGACAAAAGAGTTGCAAATTTCGTTAAGAAATCAAAATATTTTGTTACTTTTGATATTTTTTACTAAAAGCCTTTATTTTTCCAAAAAAAATAAGCTATTGTTGAAGAAAATCTATTGAGAAATGAAAAAGTTGTGTTTAATAGAACGAAATTACCCAAATTGTGTGATTATCAATTTATGCATTTGGACTTATTTTATTGCCATAAAAAAAGTGAGAACTAAAGGTTGTTGTAATAAAATCATATATTCTTCATTTTATTTTTTTAATAATTAACATTATTTAAGTTGTACCTATATAATTATTATTAATAATTTTTATTGTTCCCTTAATCATTTACATATATTGTTATTTACGTTGTAAATAATTTTTATTTATCATTCCTTTGTCCCAAAATCCTTGGTACCGATTCTCAATGACTTTCATCTGTTGGTGGAATCTTTCACCATATTCGTCGCTCTCGTCACCGAGATTCTTCGCTTTCTTTGTCTAACGCCTTGACAGTGTTTTTCATAAGTCCAAGTTTGATGTGCAGCGGTGGGAGAATTATGTTTTCCTTTTTGACGAGTGGAACGTTTTTTACGTTGCTCTCTCCAACTTTCGACTCAATTCTTTCTGGCCAGTCCTTTTTGTAATAGTGGTGTTCACTTGCTCGACTATCCCACTTGCAGAGAAAACAGCAGTACTTTGTGTAGCCACTCTGTAAACCACAAAGCATACCAACGACTTTGAGATCAGGACATATTTTCCATTTTCCAGTGTTTCGAAGGTTTCCTTTGTAATGAGTGCATGTGCGATCGGACTCGATGGCTTTTTGTTTCCTATATTAAGTAATACCGCCTTCAAGTTACTTTGCTGCCATCAATAAACAAACGCCACTCTTTGGGAATGTACGGCTGACCAAAGCTATTAAATAAGCCAGGAATGTCTACGCAATAGCAGATATTGTCATTCTTAGTAAAGTGTATAGCAATCGGTTTTTCATGAGTTCTGTAGTATGTCACCTTAGCATCGGGTCTCAAAAATTTGAATTGTTGCATACGAGAAGCATGCAATTCCGATTTTTCCTTTGACTGTTCCAAATCTCTTATCCAATCATTCAGCTGCGCTTGCGATACAAGGTGAGTTGTGCTTTCAGTTGTAATAGTACTACCACCTGTGGTTCCTTCCGACTCCACTGAATCTACGGATTTTCGATTGTTTTCACATGTTGAATCGGGACAATTAGGATATGGAACATCGTCAGAATGAGATACTGGCAATGAAACAGTCGGGACTGTGGTGTATATCACTCGTTATGTTTTCCAACACCAGTCACTTTGGCCAGATAAAAATAGCAATCGTTAAGGTGGCAAAACGGTTGTCTCCAGATCATCGGAACATCGAATTTCATGTATCGTTTTTTACACGAGCTCCATTCAGACAATATTAATTTGCACGATTGACACAAAATACTTGGCGTCCATGATTCACCAATGTTCTCAGCCACAATACCAAAATAATGAAGACATGACATTTGCAGTAAATTCGTAAAATTGACTCGTTTCTTTTCGAAAGTAAATTCACCGCACATGTAGCAGAAAATATCTGGGTCGTTTTTACACTGGAATTTTCGCAGTCTTTTACTCATTTTATTTTGAAGTATATCTTATTTTTTATTTTTTTCTTTCGTTACAAATTGTGCGTTCGTTTGTTTGCGACGTTTGTTAGTATAATTTTTAATAAAATAATCTCGAAAGTGCTGCAGATATGGTACAATAAAAGGTAGGTAGGTCCACGACTCAGAGCGCGACCGCCGAAACTGTCAAAAAACACAAAATAAGGACTCACATGATATAATAAAAACAGGTAGGCTCTCTTTCTTATAGCCATAAGTGTCGAAATCAGGTGTTTTGCTGTGACGGTTTCGACGGTTGCTCTCTCAGTCGTGAGCCAACTTGTTTTTATTGTAGCCTAATTGTTCTTATCTTTTCTTTCGCAAAACCCTTGACTTGATTCCTATGAACAATAAAAATTTAAAATAAAAAATTATTATAACAATAACCCAATTTATTTATACGACAATAAAATTTTTAAAAATAACATTACTTGGGTGCTTTCGTTTCATTGAACACAACTTTTTCATTTCTCAATAGATTTTCTTCAACAATAGCTTATTTTTTTGGAAAAATAAAGGTTTTAAGTAAAAAATATCAAAAGTAACAAAATATTTTGATTTCTTAACGAAATTTGCAACTATTTTGTCTTTTTTTGGAAATTTTTCTGAAAAATAAAAAAAATCCCTGAAATTTCAATTTATTCCGCAAAAACTAACAGCTCGAGCAAAAAATGATGTTTGCATTGTTTGTAAGAAATTTTATTAGCTTTTATTTGATATATCATTTGTTTGATTACTGTTGTTGGTTCTGGAGATATATGCAATTAAGTGGAACCAACTTTTTTTTTTGTTGAAAACCCTACAGTGGGCAATATCTCGAAAACGGAGTGACAGAAAAAAAAATTAAAATTTTTTTCGGTATTAGCGACCGATTTTACTTAATAAAAGAATAAAGGCATTCAAAGTACAAACAACTTTTCGTTGTAAACCAGAGTAGTTAACTTATATTAACATTTAATTTAACGTTTTAACGTTTTAAGCAAAGTTGTGCCAAAATGCAACGCACTCATACTTTTACTTTAAGCTGCTTTATATACTTTTCATACTTTTACTTTCAATCTTGCCTTCAAGATTGAATATTTGAAAATAAACGTCTTTTAAATAATTAAGTAAAATTAATTGCTAATTTTATGTTAAGTTTTATTACGATTATTTATTAATTCAAGATCCTGAATTCACAGATATATACATATGATATCTTCTAAATGAGAGAATTTTTATTTTAAAGAAGAAATTCATTTAATTTAAACATTTTTTTTTTACACTTTCGTCCCGTTTAGCAAGAGTCTTATGAAGATCTTTGCTCAATATTTCAATCGCTTTCCTTATATGTAATATGTACAAAGCAATATCTTATTTAACACGATATGATGATTGGGAAAATCTTTGTTATTCAATGAGATTTATGAAACATAATTATTTTTGTGTCAAGCGAAAGCTTCATCGATTACTTCCAATGACATGTTTTTATAGAAATAATGGGTTCCGCAAGCGAGATGGTAATCCACTATTAAAATTTTTTGGATTACTTTATCGATTACATGTAAACAAGGATTTTGCTGGGGCTTAAATTAAATATCAATAATAATGTTTATTTATTTCTTAACATGTCACTTTTCTGTTCCTTCAGTTGTTAGCATTTGAGGACAGAATATAGAGACGGAACTGCAATTAATCTTACTTTTGAGATCAAAATTTCAGAGAAAAGATCACGATTGGAAAAAGACGTAAATGTAAAAAGATAGTTTTTTTGAGAAAAGAACCGAAAAACTGCTAATTCTTAATTAGGGCAGAAATAATGTTAAATTTTTCTGCGCCTGGATCTTATACGTAGTGGAAACGTCTTGTAACGCATACCCGACCTATATAAAATTATTCTCAATGAATAGTACTAGTACAATACTATTATAAATTCGTACTTATTAATTCGTATCGAAAAAACCTACTCCAAATAGTACAAAACTACGTTTTCAAGCAACACTGCAGTTAAGATTCAGGTCGTGGTGGCTTTCAGATCAAAACAGTGACCGCCTTCAGAAGATAAAATTGTTCTGTTAGAGATTCCTAACTTAGCGCTTTTTTCTATAACTGAATTGTTAAGTTAGACTTCAGAAATATTAGAAAGTTGTTAAAATGCAAGTCCAAGTACCAAATAACAACGAATGAACATATTGCGGTCGTTAAAATGCATATTTAATGAGAATTTTTTTAAAATTTATTTATTTAAAGTGATGAAAATAAATTATATTTTCGTAAGTGTTCCAAACTGTTGGCTTAATGTCTTACATATCACCAGTTTGACAACTATTATGACGTGTCAAGTACCAACTATTCAGCGAAAAATCTAATGCAGTTCGTTGAATCTGACCAAGGCTCGCTTCCGGTGAATAAATCTCCTTGTGGTGAGAATCAGTTTGCCTCCCTAGGGGTGAACTCCTCTCTACTGGTAAGTATATAAAAAAATTTTACTAACACATTCATAAAATTTACGTTGGTATTGGCTTAATTTCGACAGAAGGCTATCTCTTTCGTGACGAATTTTGTTTAAGTTTCCCATCTCTTTATCTCTGATGTTATTCCATGTAATGATAAAAACAAAACAAACAATGTGTTTGAATGTTGATTACTTATTAATACATTAAATGATAATTAATAAGTAATCAATAAAACAGCAAGTAGGATAAGTAACACGCACTTTCAGCGTTGTTTTGAACTATTGGACTATCGCTAAGATTCTCACTGTCCGTCTTTTTTCTATGATTAAGGCCTCCAATGCTCGTTCATTTACTTTTGATTTATTACCTCGCCCATGCTGCTGTGGCTCAATTGAAGCGATATTCACATAATTTTTGATGACATATTGGACAATTGACTTTACTAATTCTAGGGGTTCTGCAATAAAAGCCATAACTTTCGTTTAAAGGAAAAATTTTAACAATTAACTTTATAATTTCTTCACAAACCGCTTTGCCACGTGCCATAGTAGAAAATCAATCAAAAAAACTACTGGTATAAAATCAAAGAGTGACTGAAATTTTCTCAAAACATTCCCAATACATTCTCAATTGATATACAGAATCAGCAAAAAACAAGTAAAGAAAGTCTAAAGTCGGTCTAGGCCGACTATGAAATACCCTAAATCCACTTTTCAAAAAAAAAAAAAAAATTAATTGTAAATGGGCGTGTCCGTGGGCGGATGAAGTCCATTTTTCCAAACCATCTTTGTCTTGTCATAAAAAACATACGTGCCAAATTTTAGCTTTGTAGGTTAAACACATGCTTATTTATTGCGTTTTCAATTTTTGGGTTGTATGGGAGGTAGGCGTGTCCGTGATCGGATGACGTTTTTTTTTCGAAGACATCTTTGTGTTGGTATGAAACACATACATATCAAATTTTATTGTTGTAGGCTAATTATGAGCTGAGCTATGCAGTTTTCAATTTTCGCGTTGTATGGGAAGAAGGCGTGTCCGTGGGCGGACGATGTCCATTTTTCTAAACCATCTTTTTTTTGTTATGAAAAACATACGTGCCAAATTTTAGCTCTGTATGTTAAACACATGCTTATTTATTGCGTTTTCAATTTTTGGGTTGTATGGGAGGTAGGCGTGTCCGTGATCGGATGACGTCCATTTTGACCTTTCAGGTTTAGGGTATAAAAAATTATCACGTCCCAGTAAACAATGACATCGCTGCTAGCAGGCCTTCCTGTGGATTTTGTAGTACTGCCGCACTCATATACAATTACACTTTCTTTTTTATATGAAGTGGGAAAATTTCGCAGGCCTTCCGCTCCGATAGCTCAAAAGAGGCCTGATAGAAGCACTTCTTTAGAATGGCTAAAAGTAGGGGTAAACAAAAAGTGTTGAAAAAATATTTTTTTCATTCACACCTTTTTCTATTTGTTTGTATATTCTATGATTTTATCTTCTCTTCTATGTTTTTATACTGAAAGGTCAGGGTATATTAACTTTGTGCAAACGTTTGTAACGCATAGAACGAAGCGAGTCCGGTATAGAAAAGTATATATATTCTTGATCAGCGTCACCACGTGAGTCGAGCTATCTATGTCCGTCCGTCCGTCCGTCTGTGTGTTGTCCGTATACACAGGATAAGAAGAAGGAGTTGAGATAATTGGATGAAACTTGGTACACATGGTCACATGTACCCAAGGATCTGCACTATTGAATATTTTTGGAATCCGCCCACGGACACGCCTACCTCCCATACAACGCAAAAATTTAAAACTGCATAACTCAGCTCATAATAAGTCTACAACAACAAAATTTGGTATATGTGTGTTTTATACCAACACAAAGATGACTTTGAAAAATGGACGTCATCCGCTCACGGACACGCCCACCTCCCATACAACCCAAAAATTGAAAACGCAATAAATAAGCCTCTGTTTAACCTAAAGAGCTAAAATTTGGCACATATGTTTTTTATAACAAAAAAAAGATGGTTTTGAAAAATAGACATCGTCCGCCCACGGACACGCCTACTTCCCATACAACGCGAAAATTGAAAACTGCATAGCTCAGCTCATAATTAGCCTACAACAATAAAATTTGATATGTATGTGTTTCATACCAACACAAATATGTCTTCGGAAAATGGACGTCATCCGATCACGGACACGCCTACCTCCCATACAACCCAAAAATTGAAAACGCAATAAATAAGCATGTGTTTAACCTACAGAGCTAAAATTTGGCACGTATGTTTTTTATGACAAGAAAAAGATGGTTTGGAAAAATGGACTTCATCCGCCCACGGACACGCCCATTTACAATTAATTTTTTTTTTTTTTTTGAAAAGTGGGTTTAGGGTATTTCATAGTCGGCCTAGACCGACTTTAGACTTTCTTTACTTGTTTTAAGTTAGATTAATTTCAATCTATAATCTTTATCAAAGCAGTAAGAAGTGCCATTATTGCGTCATATTTTTAAACTGATATATATTCTAACTTTTAACGAAAAAGTTGCCCTGAAGTATATGAAAAGTCAGTCTTTGTAGGGAAAACAAATTTGTTGTGCTGCCTTTTGTGCAGAAAAGGAAGGCCTTCAAGAAGTGCTCATAAGAGCAGCGAGGAACGGATGTGTTTAGTCTTCAAAAGTAGCAGTCAATGCAGGCCTTCGTATGAAGAGCGCTGGTTTAATTGCCTATTGGGGTTATCCTTGTGCACACTCGCATTCTTTCTTTCGTACGAATTGAATGTTGTCAGTTTTTGGATTGTAGTTTATGAGTGTGTTGGTTAATCTCGCTGTTAACGATGTTGTTTTTGCATTTTGTTTTTACTTTTGCTATTAATTCTAAAAAGAAACATTTCAAGCTTTAAGGATACTACAAACTTTTTGTCAGATATATTGTTTTCTCATTAAAAATAATAGTTGAAAGTGTAAATATTATACAAAAGGCAGACGTACGAACTGATTGTTGTCGGGGTAGTATATATGTTGATTAAGTTGGATAGTTTTTATACATATTGTTTTTACTACTATAGCTTTTTGTTTTTTTTTTTCATCTTTTATTTTAAATTTTTTGTATGGAAAGCAATGTTATTTAATTTAATATTTATCACCAGTACTTATAGCTTTGTATCGTTTTTCTTTTTTTGCATTAAGGTACTATTACAGTGTGAAGCTATTAAAAACAACACCTTTTTTATTAATTGTTTTTACATAGTATTATAAAATTATTCAATTCAAATTTATTTACATTATGTACAGTTAAAGTTGAAGATATAAAAAAAATGTTTTTTTTTGTTTTTGTATTTGTGGTTTATTTTCTAGAGGTCGTTGAAGTTGGCGTGTTTAAAAAAAGGTTGTTAGTTGGTTTCTCGTCTCCAGCATTTCCAAGGCGTCGGAAAGTAAAAAATCAAAGGGCATTCTTCAGTAAAAGGTTGTAGTTGAGCACTCTACCTACGCAAATAAAAAAATTAGGCAAACAAAAAAAATGGCATGCGTTGAAAAAAAAATTTACAAAAAACCCTCTTTTTGGCAGAAATTCTTAGCCGTAAAAAACAAAATATAAAAGTTTCTCTGCTTTTTATAGGTAGAGTGCTTAACAGAGTCTATGAAGATCATAATAAATCAAGTTTCATCGAAATCGATCAAGCAGAACTCGAGATATCTTGGAAACCAATTCGAAAAAACTTGTTTCGAGAAAAACGCGATTAGATTTTTTTCTATGAACGATAATATATGAAAAAATGCGCTCATACGAATATAATGTATGTCATATCTTTTTTTTTATGTAATATTTTTTTCTAAAATTTCGTACACGTATTCTTAAGACCTTAAGGAACCAGATTCCTAAAAAAAAAAAAAAAAATTTTTCATTTTTTACACACTGTAATAGTACCTTAATTGAAAATAGTCAAAATCTTTAGTAAACTTTGATGAGGCAATAATAATGCCTCGAAACGCGTTTTAAAATCACTAGGTTAAAAACAAGTTAGATTAGTGAACTTAATTTAAGTGAATTTTGTTTAGTTACTTTAAAAATTGGCATAGTTTGAAAAAACTTCGAAGATCGTTTTAGATAGTTTAAGAAATTAATTTTTTTGGCTAACACTTAAGCACCACGTTGCAGCTTATTCTTTAGTTTTATGTTTAGTTGGTACGTTTTTGTAGGTTAAGGTGACCTTGTACGCAAGTCTTGGTGGTCCACGTGTAGTAATTGTATGAGCGCTTGTTACGTATTACACGTGTGGATCATGCGCGAGCAGATATTTCTGCTGCTAGAGTTGCAGGTAAGATGTCCAATTCTTGACGTACACGTGGACTTGCTTGTTGCAGATTCTGTCTGCAATATCCATGCACGTTTATGGCCAAGTTATGAAAATTCCTAAGAAATACATGTTTAACATATATACTTAATTGACAACTTACAAACGACAGGTAACCCTATGTACCTTTCTTTTCTGCTTCTAATCCTTTATTTAAAACTTTTATATTTAAGATAATATATTTTTGTGTTTTATTATCTTTCTTGTATAAGTGTTCCAGGAAACTGTACCACTTTAGTTAAACACTTGCACTATGGTTTTTGTTTCAAACCTTTCACGCTGCTTGACTCTTGTTTAATGAACAAGAAAACTCAGCTTAAAACTCATTTGGCTAACCTATTGAGTAAATTAGCAACGGAAGGATCATGCGTGTCTTCTTGGAGACATAAAAAGAGTCGGCAAACAAATTTATTTATATCCCTAAAACATTTCTTTTTTTCATATCTTGTACTTATTATTATTTTGTTTTATATTTATATTAGTTTAATGATTTTAATGTTATAAATATCTAAAATTCTTAATTATAATGGGTTTTATTTTGGTAGGTTTTATATAAATAGTTTTAGCATGATTTTATTATTAAACATAGTTATTGTTATCAATTACATTTATCGTCAACAAAAAAATATATGCACATTGTTGCAGTATGTTGACCTGTGTGTTCAACGTAGGGTAAGTGGTCAAAAAACTGTGATCGTGATCACAGTAGTGGCGAAATAAAATGAAAATTAATTAACAAGATGTTATCAGATATACCTGGTGGGCAACATTGCACATCGGCGTGCTGGTACAATAAAATAGTTTTTATATAGTAATGAACTAATTACTTATTAAAAAATACTTGTTTTCATTATTATTATTATATTTTTTTGTAAAGTTTGGGTGAAAAGTTTTTCAGTTTTTCAGTGGCAAGTTGGAGGCCGCCAGAGTCAAGCCATGCTTGTGTTCTACGCATGACCTGGAAAGAGGACGTTAACAATGTTGTCCATAGTGTCAACCTCATTCCATTTTCGTGTGCATTGCCTGGTGACATTTTTACGCGGGGCGACTATATATTTCAACGCAATATGACTTGTATTGGTGATCACTGCCTGTTAAGTCTTCGAGATTTTTCCACGCTTTATCACGCGGGCCATTTTCTCAGATTCAAGTCCAGGGTGACCGTTTTGTTAAAGTGCCTTTCTACCAGAAGCATGGTGAAAATCTACTGAAATCTACTAAAAAATTCTAGAAAAACTACTTAAAATCTACTAACATTTCTAAGCACACTTTTTCAATGTAAAGCGAAATTTATGGCTGTAAACAGGATTGAAAATTTAAAACTGGATGAATGAATACTTATACTGTTGCCTGTGTAATCAATGTAATACCCAGCTGATACAAGTTAACAGTTTGAAAGAAAAAATTTAAAGTTTAAAAATTTTGTTTTGTATGCAATACAACATACTACATTTATTATTTATTTTTTTAATCAAAATAACAAGAAATAAATATATATATTATTCATGGCAAAAATAATATATGGGGCATTTCATGTGAAGCGGACAACGAAAAATTTGCATATTCTGGAATTCGTTCATATTTGGCCCAATTGTGCTTCTGGAAGGTGTGAATTTTATCACAAAAATTTTTAAAAAATTAAAATTCTTAATTGTGAAGTTATGGGCTTCAATAGAATTGGCGAATATGAAAAATGATTTTTTTCAAAGAAATTTTTCAAATAAAAAAAGTTAAAAAAAAATTAATAAAAATAATGATTTATATAGAAATTTGGTTGTTTTTCCAAATTTTGGTATTAGATTTGAAATTTGTTTTTTTTTTTCTTCTAGAAGACCGGAAGTAAAAACTTGAAATTGAAATTTTGTTAACTTCGACGGTTTTGTTTTTTTTATTTTAATTTTAAAATATATGTTAAGGTTTAAAGATAATGCACACAAAATTTTAGAGTGGGATCTTCATTAGTTTAAGAGATATATAAATTTATGTATAAACTTGTCACACTGATCGTGGCACCAGAAGGAAATACCTATTTTCGACCAGGGAAAATTTCTCCTAACCACGAATGTCCACGATCGGCCAACATATCCCCACCAACAATAATAACGCATGTTTAAGAGAGCATCACACAAAAGTGAGTGCGTAAGAAGCACCCATAAGCCAATTTCACCACCTAGATATTGTGTTAACAACAAATCATCACAACAAAAAAGTTCACTCAAACACGGTGTCAAATGCAAATAGACATATACATATCGAATTAAAATTGGAGAAAATAATTACAAAAATAAATGTTTGAAAATTTTAAAGAAATTTTGTATTTTTAATTTTTTTGGTTTATATAATCCTTAAAAGGAATAACGATCATTTTATAATTTTTAAAGCTTTACATTGATAACACTGTACAACAAAACTGAAGTTTTTAAAAATCCCAAGAGGTTTCACAACGGTTTCCTAAGGTTTTGAGTTCGCTGAATCCGAATATGAAATCAGAATTTTCGGGTCACCCTAGGTTTTCGAGCTACAGGCGAGGTTGAACCCTAATTCCCTACTGTTAATGAAATCAGTATGACCGGCCCCCATTACTTTTTAAAGAGGAACATTTTTTGCATTGGAACCGATCTGCTCCGACTCCTCTATATGGGGCTTCCATACAAATATTATGAATTTCATAAAGTTTTTATATGAACTTTTTTAAGAAAAGAAATTGTTGAGAAAATTTTTTAGTTTTTTAAGAAAAGAATTCTAAACATAAATTAAAGAAATACCAAAAATAAATAGTAATAATAAAATTTAACAAAAATAAGAGGAGAATGAGTTTCAAGCAAATTTTTTGTATTCCAATAAATTAATATTAATAAAATTTGTTTTTTTTTAAATAAAATTTTCATATAAAATATATACAAAAATCATAAAATTTGTATGGAAGCCCCCATACGGATGGGTCGGAGGGGATGGGTTCCAAGAGAAAAAAATGTTCCTCTTGAAAAAGTAATGGAGGTTGGTCATATTGATTTCATTAACAGTAGGGAATTAGGGTTCAACCTCGCCTGTAGCTCGAAAACCTAGGGTGACCCGAAAATTCTGACTTCATATTCGGATTCAGCGAACCCAAAACCTTAAGAAACCGTTGAGAAACCCCTTGGGGTTTCTTGAGTGTTGTACCGTGTAATTAACACTTGAACTAGTTATTTTCACAAGAAGGCCATCATCTGATGCAATAAAACCGTGAAAGTTTTTAGTTCCTGGAATTGTGATTGCAGAATCAAACCGAGACTGCAGAAAAATTCTCTGATGTTGAATATAATCTTTGGAACAGTAATGAATGCCAGTAATAAATTAAAGATGATTTCGCCCATTCGTACAATCGCATAGGTGTTATTATTGCTCCACTTGCTGGTAACTGTAAGCTTGCACGTGTTGCTAAACGTTTGATATTCCCGCCAAGGCCATCACAAGGTCCCTTTCCGTGGGACGTTGCGTGAAAATAAAGCTCTGCATTCGTATTAAAATCTTCTTTATAATAAAATCTAACTATAAATTTATCTATCTCTTAAACTAATGAAGATCCCACTCTAAAATTTTGTGTGCATTATCTTTAAACCTTAACATATATTTTAAAATTAAAATTAAAATAAAAAAAAAAAAAAACAAAACCGTCGAAGTTAAAAAAAAATTTCAATTTCAAGTTTTTACTTCCGGTCTTCTAGAAGAAAAGAAAAAACAAATTTCAAATCTAATTCCAAAATTAGGAAGAACAACCAAATTTATACATAAATCATTATTTTTATTATTTTTTTTTTAACTTTTTTTATTTGAAAAATTTCTTTGAAAAAATCATTTTTCATATTCGCCAATTCTCTTGAAGCCCATTACTTCACAATTAAGCCTCAGGAGCAAAAATTTTTGTGAAAACATTCACACCTTCCAGAAGCACAATTGGGCCAAATATGAACGAATTCCAGAATATGCAATTTTTTTCGCTGTCCGCTTCACATGAAATGCCCCATATGATATATGTACCGATATATTTATACATTCATAAAAATAAACTTTAACAATAACTGAAATTAAGAATTAACATATTCAATGACTAGATGGTTTGCAATTAATAATTTGTAAAGCGATAAAGGAAGAACAGGGTTTACACATTAAAAAAGTATTAAAAATAGAACTTCAACAAATATTTGTTATTTTTACGAACTCTAATCTTTAATGGTAATGTGGAGCATAGATATGAATTAACCAGATATTTCTTCATTTTCTTCTTTAGAAATACTTTGATTGCGAACTAATTTTATCATCGAAGTGGTTGGTTCAAACAAAGTGCAACCACCCTTTAATCCTTGCTTGACATGCAATATTGATGACACGTGATAATTAAGGAATCTGTTTCGATGCGATAGGGGTATTCACACTGAACTCGTTAGTTTGTTATTTGGTTAGTTGTTACTTCGTTAAATTTGTTGACTGTGAATACACCCTTATAATTTATTTCGTTAGCCTTGTAGTTCTTATTAAATAACAGCTGATTTTGCTTTGCCGAACTAACGAAAACTTTATCAGGGTTGTTCAGTTGTTACTTTGTTACTCGGCAGTTCGATAGTTCGATAATTTAACAAAAACAAAGTGCATGTAAAAAAATAACAAGTAACAACTAACAAACTAACGAGTTCGGTGTGCATACCCCTAATGATTTTATGAGGTTTAATTGTGAAAAAAATGCGTTTGCAAGCAGTATTTGATACTGGCATAGCCATCATATCTTTCGCAAAAGTGCAAGGATTTTTGTACTTAAAAGAATTGTTTAAATTTGTAAAGCATTCTATTTCAAACCAAAACTTTTCAACTGTTAGAATACTTCCATTTGACGAAGTCAACAATTTTTTAACAGATTTGTCTTGTTTAAGTTGTCTATACTCTTCATCAATCGACTGCTGAATGCTTTTATGAATTGCTAAATTGGGAAACCGTTCCAAAAGTTTCGATAAATTTGCAAATTCAGAGTAAAGTGTATGGATCTAAAAATTAAAGTTCTTTGAAAATTGATTCATCGACTGGCAACCTATTCTTTAATTGTGAGCAAAGCTCAATATAAAAACTTTGACATCTATGAAGAAAATCTTTAGATTTCGATACATTCTTTATATATCTAATTTTCTTAGCAACTATTAAGCCAAGACACATTTCATTTAATGGTGATAGATTTGGTCCACTTCTTGGGTCAATGTCAGCAATGTTAGTCGATCTAACATACCCTGACTTTAAGTAGCAACTTAATATGGACTTAAACATATCAGACATATCGCTATGAAGCCGGTGAACAACACACGATTCGGATTAAAAAATTATATTAAACTTATTTATGATCGGCAAAATGTAATCTAAAAATAAAAAAAAAAGTTGTCTTTTTACAACTTGATCTATATTTCTGGGTAGCTGTTTACAGGCATAGCATACAGCTAAAGCGGCAGAATGACAAACGCATTTTACAAATACACAATTAGGATTGACAGCTTTGATTCTCGACACTATGCTGTTATTTTTTTTCAAAAATTACGTTTGTTGTATCAGCAGCAAACCCAATTATATATTGCATCCGTAGATTGTGTTCACGCAGCTTTTCTGATATAGCATTAAAAATACATTCAGAAGATTCACCTGAATATCGGAAGAACATCTAAAAAACGATATACATATATCGGGATATAAAAAAATCACCTTCTAGATCAACAGAAAACAAAAATTTTGTTTGCACATTCTTCTGGATACTAGAAAAAAACAGAACAGCAACAGCCAGAACTTTTACAGATGATACATCGGTAGTCTCGTCAAAAATCAACGAAAACCTTGGCTATCCAGCCGATGATTTCTGGGATTTAATATCCATTAGCAACAAACTCCGGGGCGATGACATCGTGCACCAGATTCATGGATTTTGTGCGCTTGCAAGAAAAATTTTTTGCGATTTCTGAGTCATGGAATGCAGATTTAAATACATCACTTAAATTGTACATAACTCGAAATGGAACGTTATGCTCCGCCAAAACTGCACAAATTTTAAGTTCTGCCTTCTTTGTTTCATCCGAAACAGAGTTACTATGGAAGTATGCATCAATCTGTAAAAAAAAGAAAAACATTACTTGTTGAATGTTTTTTTTTTCAAAGCTGACCTACCAGTGACCATTGTAATGAACCATATTGTTTGTATGTTTTTGGGTAACTGCATGCTCCTTAATCGATGCAAGACGAGTTAGCATATTCACATCGCACGCCTTGCAATACGCACTTTTGGCATCCTTGCTCTGGCATAGCCAGCTCTTGAACTTTTAATTTCTTTCCCAGTCAGAGCGATATGATTGTTCATATATTTTCTTCATTGCATTTATTGAGATAAAATAAAATTTGCAAAACTCGCTCCATTTACAAATGTTTCACAAAAGAAATGAAGAAGCATTGACAGTTGCAGTGTTGCCATTTTTCAATAGCAGTGTTATGACTTAAGGCTGCTTACGCACTTTTTCACTAATAATATTTGCGACAAAACAAAACGGAAAGCTTTGGCTTAAGACTTAAGCAAAAATGTTTTAAATTTTTGTTTTTCAATATCTACTTAAAATCTACTAGATTTGAAAATCTACTAAAAAACTACTAGCGACTTTCAAAATTCTACTAAATCTACCAGTCTAGTAGTAAATCTACTGAAAACGGTCACTCTGCTAAATTATCTCCTTCTCGTTAATCGACTTGGCTTAAATTTCTGCACGAAGCATGTTGAAACATTTTGCAGCGAAATCAACAATGCGAAGCAACAATGTGTGCGCTGCAAACAACGATAGCCATCGAAGCTATCAACAATAGACCTGCTTGCAAGAAATTTTAAGGAAAATTTATAAATTTTTAACTAAAATATCAATTTTACGGAAAAACTATTGATCTGAGATATATGTCACCACTGACTTTTTTTATTGGAAACGGCAAGATCTTTCATTTGCTCATACATCATACCCACCTAACTGTTAAGGTGAAGGCAGTATATGGAAAATAAGCGATTAATTTGATAAAAAATATTGACTTAAGTAAGATTATTGGCCAAAAACTTATTAGCTTTTTAATTACTTAAAATTCTGAGGATACAAAAACAGTTTAGAATAATTTATTGTTCGATTAGTAAAAATGTTATTCAGCGAAAAAAGCGAATCTTGGAGTTTCATTTTTATATAATAGTATAGATTCTTGAAAGTTTCTATTTCTATTCTTATAGTTTTAAATAAACATAATGTATTGCTTTGAATTGTATCTCTAAAATTCATGTTCGATTTCATGCGAGCGTTTTGAGCAAGTGGTGTAATGTTTTTTTTTGGGATCATCTTTTCCCTATAAATTTTGGAATATTTTTTGATGATCATGGATGGGAGGGCAAAGGTTGAGACAAGATCACCAAGTCTCCACAACAACATTTATTTGAGCGCAGATTTTTTTTCTTTCTTTCTAAATCTTCCAGAAAAACATTACTTGTTGAATGTTTTTTTTCAAAGGTGACCTACGAGTGACCACGAGTGATTTGAAAATCTACTAAAAAACTACTAGCGACTTTCAAAATTCTATTAAAATCTACTGAAAACGGTCACCCTGTACTAGTCTGATATCTCGTATTCCTCTATGATTGATTGAAGGCATACCCACGCAATAGCCTGAGAATTAAAATCTCCTGCGACAATGAACTCTCCTCCAAAATGCAGAATTTTGTCTTCCATGCAGTCGAGTTAGGCCTGAAAGTCTTCTTTATTGTCGCTTTGGGTCAAGTAGCAACTCATGAGGGAAAAATTGGTGGTAAGAATCCAAACGAAACCGTTGTCTGCACCACTTCCCGTTATTTGCATCTAGCTAGCTGTCAGCGGGGAACCAAATGGCAGCAGTTTTGGAACAATCTTCCACCCAAAACCGCTTCTTATTTCTTTGTATTGCTCGCTGATGATTACAGAATCCGAGACTCATACTCGGTTGTACCGAGATTCGTTGCCTCTCAAGCCACACGCTTAGCTTTCATGGCCGGGGCCGCCACATTCTTTAATCCATTTTTTCAGTGTCCATAACTTGGTAAAAATAGTTTGTAGTCCGCCTTTGATTGAGTTTTGATTCACTTTTATGACGTTAAAATAACTCAACTTAACTTACTTAACGCCCTTATTTTCCCTCACTTACTTAAGTAGTGACTTTTTCAGATTTTAATAGTTATTTATGAAATAGCTTTTAAAAGAGTGCAAAATATTGATAAATTATTAAATTTTGATATATGACAAATATTAAATTTGTTGAAATTATATAATCTATAGAAGCAAACAATTGATAACAATAAATTCATAACGCTTTTTGTATTTTCTATTAGGAGATTTAATTCAAAAGGCTGAGGATGAACATATTACAATAATACAGTCAATAATGGACCGTTGCATGCGGAAGGAGTCTCTGCTGAATGAATTATATCTTCAACTTATCAAACAAACAACTGATCACCCAGATCCAAATTCAAGAGTTAACCTGAGGCATTGGGCATTATTGTCTCTGGCATGTAGTGTAATACTGCCGCCAGTAAAAGTTCTTCGAAAGTATTTAATAGGACATTTAAAACGATGTGCTAGTGATTTTGTGACAGAGGAAGGGAAATATGCAAGATTCGCAGAAAAGGTAATTAATTGAAGTTAATTGACTCATAGACTTTTTCTTCGTGTTGTATATATTTATTTATTTATTTATTTATTTATTTATTTAACTATCAACAATCGTTTAACAGTTTAGAAAGAACAATATAATGTATATATGGGTCAGTCCGCCGAGATTGATCACAAAATAGCAAATTCGGTCGCTCGACTATTTTAAAAAAATTTTCTTTTTTTACCATAAATTTCGTTATGTTTCAGCACCTTAGAACTGCTTTAAAAAAAAATTTTTTTGTTGTATTTACAAAATGGCGACCATGTTTGTCATGCAACCAAGAGCGATTTTCGTATCTTATAGAGTTTGCAGTAATGATCATATCTCAGCTCCTATTAAACATACAGTAATAAATGAAAAAGCTAAATATTAATTATAACTTAGGCTATTATCTTGCATATCAGAAAAATTAATTGGGATGTTACTTAATTTAAAAAAAAACGTTAAAGTTACCAAAAAAAATCGTAATTTTTGGTAACTTTGAAAAAAAAATTTTAATAGAAAGAAGCTAGTGGCAGACCTATTTTTTTGGTATTAGATACGTCTTAGTAAGAACTTAAAATATAAATTTTTTAAAGTAACTAGATCATAAACTTTTTGAGTTACATCGATTTGAAAAATAAGAAATCTCAAATTTGACCCAAATTTGGGGTCAAGTATCTCCAATGGGCACGGGTGAAAAAATTTGAAATTTATTCTAAATAAACTACATATTAAGAGGATTCTGATGATATAAGAATGAAAGTGGTTTTTATGGTTCATTAAAAAGATATAGCATTTTTAAATTCATGCATTTTATTACATGAGGCATGATTATTTAGGTGGGTCAACCCATATGGGAAAAAAAGTTTGCATTTCCGGCCCCTAATATGAAAGCTAATGTTGAGAGGATCTCTGAACAATAACAAATTTTTTTTTGTTAACCGTTTTTATAACAGTTTTTTCTTGGAATCCATTTTTGCTCAAATATTTAAATTTTTCGTTGTATTTCCTCAGCACCTCCAAAACTTTAAATTTTTTTTTAATATAACAAAAGTTCATAAAAAAATCATTAAACTTTTGTTAAGAAACTATTTAATTTCATTCGTAGGGAAAAAAGTTACAGCGAATCAAAATTTTAGTGAAGTTCGTCTTCGTTTTTGGAATTTAGCCTTCGGTTTATCTTCGTTTTGCTTCGTATCCCTTCGAAATGACTTCGTTAAACTTCGGTGTTGTTCGTTAGTATTCGGTTCATCTTCAATTGGGTTCATTTTTCATACCAAATTCGTTTTTCTATCTTGCATTCTTAGGTCAGAAGAATCTTCGTACAATTTGGTCAAAATCGCTCCATTCGTTAAGCCATATTATAACATAAAAAAAACAACCTAACAAGCAAAGCAGCAACTAAAGGAAAGGCACACAACCTCACACACAAGCGAACAAAATATTTTCAATACTAAAAACAAACTATCTGCTATTCATAAAAAATGCGCTTCGTTAAAATTAACACAAACTTAACAAAACAACCGAATAATCGCGATGTTATTGAGTATCTTATGTTTCTTCAGCATTAAGCAGCAGAAAGTGTCGCCAAGCATAGAAAACTTTCATATAATAAACTTTCGATAGAGGGCGCTTAAAGTATATATATGGCTCAATAACGCCTGAACGACTGGACCGAATGTAAAGAAATTTGGTATGAAAAACGAACCCAAACGATGATGATCCGAATACTAACGAACAAAACCGAAGTTGAACGAAATCATTTCGAAGGGATACGAAGCCAAACGAAGATAAACTGAAAGCTAAAGTCGAAAAGCGAAGACGAACTTCACTAAAATTTTGATAACTGTAACTTTTTTCCCTACGAAAGAATTTAAATAGTTTCTTAACAAAAGTTTAATGATTTTTTATGAACTTTTGTTATATTAAAAAAAAATTTAAAGTTTTGGAGGTGCTGAGGAAATACAACGAAAAATTTAAATATTTGAGCAAAGATGGATTCCAAGAAAAAACTGTTATAAAAACGGTCTATTGTACTAATTGAAACCTATCCAACGATATACTTCTTTTCACGATCGGGCTAAAACTAGTGAAGTTATACAAAAAAGACCATTTGGGGCAGATTTTGGGTTAACAAAAAAAAATTTGTTATTGTTCTGAGATCCTCTCAACATAAGCTTTCATATTAGGGGCCGGAAATGCAAACTTTTTTCCCATATGGGTTGACCCACCTAAATAATCATGCCTCATGTAATAAAATGCATGAATTTAAAAATGCTATATCTTTTTAATGAACCATAAAAACCACTTTCATTCTTAAATCATCAGAATCCTCTTAATACGTAGTTTATTTAGAATAAATTTCAAATTTTTTCACCCGTGCCCATTGGAGATACTTGACCCCAAATTTGGGTCAAATTTGAGATTTCTTATTTTTCAAATCGATGTAACTCAAAAAGTTTATGATCTAGTTACTTTAAAAAATTTATATTTTAAGTTCTTACTAAGACGTATCTAATACCAAAAAAATAGGTCTGCCACTAGCTTCTTTCTATTAAAATTTTTTTTTCAAAGTTACCAAAAATTACGATTTTTTTTGGTAACTTTAACGTTTTTTTTTAAATTAAGTAACATCCCAATTAATTTTTCTGATATGCAAGATAATAGCCTAAGTTATAATTAATATTTAGTTTTTTCATTTATTACTGTATGTTTAATAGGAGCTGAGATATGATCATTACTGCAAACTCTATAAGATACGAAAATCGCTCTTGGTTGCATGACAAACATGGTCGCCATTTTGTAAATACAACAAAAAAATTTTTTTTTAAAGCAGTTCTAAGGTGCTGAAACACAACGAAATTTATGGTAAAAAAAGAAAATTTTTTTAAAATAGTCGAGCGACCACTATGTGATCAATCTCTGCGGACTGACCCATATACAATAGAAATATGAAAAGAATTAAAGTAGGTTATAATATTTATAAATACGAAACAAATCGTAATACATTTTGTTTAAAAATATTTCTGTTCACTGTGAAATCTATTTGAGCACTTATGGAGTTGAACGCTGAGCACATGCTATTAATAGGATCATTACGGCCATAATTAGTCCTATGATATGGTATATAAAAAAAGTCTCTTTGCCTAAAATTTCTTTCAGGCGCGTAGATCTTCAGGAGAGCGAGGATTGGCGCGCAGTCAATATGTGACATCAATATATCGCGAACAAATACAATTAAAAAATATTTTCGTCTGGAAGCTAAGGTACTTAGACCTAGAAGAGCACACCTGGACGCATAAGTTGGCATAAAATTCCAGTTAATTTTAAACATAATATAGCGAGTAAAACGCTTTTGTATTTTTTCCAAACGTAAAGAATCTATCTCATAATATGGATCCCAGATCACACATCCATATTCCAAGTTAGACCTTACTAATGATAAAAATAAAGTTCTAAGGGTATATGGATCCTTAAATTCTTTCGTATTACGCCTCAAAAATCCCATCATTGCATTAGCCTTGGTAATAATGCCGTCATAATGGTTGGAAAAAGACAATTTTCTGTCAAATAAAATTCCCAGATCAGATTCAACACGTAAAAGATCACTGTTTCCGCTTGAGTAATTAAAAAAATGTGGATTCTTTTTCATATAAAAAGTCATTATGTTGCATTTGGCAACATTTAAATAGAGCTTATTAATTGAGCACCATTTATTCATATTATTAAGATCACTTTGAAGACTCAGATGGTCAGAATGTGATGAAACTGAAGTGAAAAGTTTAACATCATCGGCATACATTAAGCAGTTTGTACGATGTAAAAAGTTTGGGAGATCATTAATGAACAAAACGAACAAAAGTGGTCCGAGGTGGCTTCCTTGTGGCACTCCAGAATGGTTAGTGATATATTTCGAATAACAGTTCCCTATACGAACGACTTGATATCGATCAGAAAGATAATTTCTGATAATTTCTATATAATGTAAAGTGTTGTAACGGCTATGTGAATAATCGCCCAAAACTCAACCGCACAACAAACAATGAACGAATGCCACATTTTGTGCAAAAAGACATATAGGTTTTTTGGTGCACTGAGAAAAAAATCAAACAAATTCAATCTTGAATTAAAACAAGATATACTCGAAAAGGCATCGAGCACGATTTTGAGTTGTTTTAAGCAAGTTTGCTTGAGTAGAATGGACAAAAATATCCGTATTTCGTTTCATAGACTTGCTCGAAACAAGAATTTATTTCTTGAAAGAGACAAACAAGTAATAATTTATGTAAAGAATGTTTTGTTTCGTTATAGCTTTTCCTTGTTTAAAAAAGACCACCAGTTTTTTTTAGATGTTACACAAACTTATTTTAGAGGTTGTGTTTCTGCATATTTCAAGCAGCCATTGAAACAAAGATTAGGATTGAAATTACGAGAGTATTAGTTATAATTAAATTACAAATAAAAATTTCTAAACTTACAAAGGCGGGATTCGAACCTCCAGATGCCAGTCATTCACTTTTCCACTGAGCTATTGGTAACGATAATTTAATTGTAGAAAAACATACTTCTAATTATCACACCGAAGAAAAGGTTCAGCTGGGTATGAGCAAAATGAAAATCCCTCATCCTCGCGCAATAATATATTACCGAATGCAAACAGGAGTATACTATAGTTTGCTTCAATTTTTAGCATTATGCTCTGCAAACACTTTTGTATGTTTTTAAAAGAATTTTCATTTTTCTTGGTTAAAGTATCTACAGTAAAATGCTGAATACTGTAGAGCAGGCATGCGCAAAAGGCCTCCCATGGGCGGATAGCTTTCACATGCAAACGACAGCTTTCATCCAAAAAAGCTTTGCAGTCGAGACTTGCACTGTTACACTGAATATTTTTTCACATTCGTGCTATCATAGCACACGATCAGTCGCTGTGCGAACTTCATGCTGTAAGGTTGCGGTCGCTTGCTCCTGCGTTGCCTTATTAAATAGGACAAGCTACCATTCCTACGCATGAATATGCGTTTGTTCATTGTATCTGTTTGTCTGTAATAATTTTTTTTTTTTAAATAATAGGTTTTTAATTAATTCGTAGAATTTTACTAAATTTTTTAACGAATCTTGTGGTGTTCAATACGTCAACGCAGCAGCAAGCGACCGCAGCCCTTCAGCATGAAGTTCGCACAGCGACTGAACGTATGCTGTGATTGTAACAATGAACTAACTCGTGCTTTTCGTTCAGTGTTAACTTATAAAACAAAAGCTTTGCAATACAAACACAAAACTTGGTATGTATTAGTTTGCGCACCTCTGCTGTAGAGTTACTACACTCATATACTACACTCATATCTGACCTTGTTTTTGCACGAATCTCTTTTGGCGATGGCTTATTTTCTTCATTAAAACTTTGTTTTTAAAATCAAAAAGTAAAAACAAAATAAATCTTAACCACTTTTTGAATTCTTTCTTGATTTTTTATGAATTTTTTATAATCCGTTTGACTTACACTGTGTGTAATTTTTTAAGTCACGGCAAAATAACCATATACGGACACCACTACGTGATAAAAGACTAAAAAAAAAAGACCCGTGTCTCCCAATTTTCCCCAAAGTCATGCACTTTTTGTTTTATGGACCACGCCTACCTCCCATACAACACAAATAATGAAAACTCTATAAAGAGGCTAATATCAAAGTTACAAAACTGAAACTCGGTATTTGTGTGTTCTATGTCAAAACTTAAGTGTGTTAGAAAAATGGGCAATATCCACCCACTTACACGCCCACCTCCCATACAACCCCAAAATTTAAAACTCTATAAAGAGACTAATATTAAAGTAACAAAACTGAAACTCGGTATTTGTGTGTTCTATGTCAAAACTTAGGTGTGTAAGAAAAATGGGTGTTATCCACCCACTAAAACTCCCACCTCCCATACAACCCCAAAATTGAAAACTCTATAAAGAGACTAATATTAAAGTTACAAAACTGAAACTCGGTATTTGTGTGTTCTATGTCAAAACTTAGGTGTGTTAGAAAAATGGGCGTCATCCACCCACTAACACGCCCACCTCCTATACAACCCCAAAATTTAATATTTTATAAAAAGGCTTATATTTATGCTTCAGTTAAACATAACTACTTTAACAGGATTATATTAAAAAAACTATAAACTAGTAAGGTATATCTTCGACTTGGCCGAAGTTAAAATACCCCCACGACTGATTCTTAAGGGTTAAATAATCTTAAATAAGAGAGCTTTTTGTATGAGATTTTAGAAAATTTTGTTAGTTTTATGTGTCTAAAATACAAACATATCAAATTGTTTTTCTGAAGCATAAATATAAGCCAAAATTATAAAATATTTAATTTTGGGGTTGTATAGGAGGTGGGCGTGTTAGTGGGTGGATGACGCCCATTTTTCTAACACACCTAAGCTTTGACATAGAACACACAAATACCGAGTTTCAGTTTTGTTACTTTGATATTAGCCTCTTTATAGAGTTTTCAATTTTGGGGTTGTATGGGAGGTGGGAGTGTTAGTGGGTGGATAACACCCATTTTTCTAACACACCTAAGTTTTGACATAGAACACACAAATACCGAGTTTCAGTTTTGTTACTTTAATATTAGTCTCTTTATAGAGTTTTCAATTTTGGGGTTGTATGGGAGGTGGGAGTGTTAGTGGGTGGATAACACCCATTTTTCTTACACACCTTAGTTTTGACACAGAACACACAAATACCGAGTTTCAGTTTTGTTACTTTAATATTAGTCTCTTTATAGAGTTTTAAATTTTGGGGTTGTATGGGAGGTGGGCGTGTAAGTGGGTGGATAACGCCCATTTTTCTAACACACTTAAGTTTTGACATATAACACACAAATACCGAGTTTCAGTTTTGTAACTTTGATATTAGCCTCTTTATAGAGTTTTCATTATTTGTGTTGTATGGGAGGTAGGCGTGGCCCATAAAACAAAAAGTGCATGACTTTGGGGAAAAGTGGGAGACACGGGTCTTTTTTTTTTAGTCTTTTATCACGTAGTGGTGTCCGTATATGGTTATTTTTGTTGGTGTTGCACTGTGTTATATTTTTAAGTGAAAAAATTTTACGAGAATTGACGGGCAAGACAATAAAAACAATAAGGCTAACCAAGAATCCCGAGATCCATCCATAAAAGAACAAAGTACATTGAAGTGCCATATTATTTCAATTGCGAAAAATTTTAAGAAAAATATAATGATCTTAATTATGTATCGAGCGAAGAGCAGCTGGCAGATGTTTTAGCAAAAACTTTACATAGATATCGTTTTCAAAATCTACGTTATTTACTTAATACTCGTATTAAAGCATAGATTAATCAAGGTATCTTTATTGAAGCTTGTTAATATTGATACTTAAAATTGCGTCATATTCTAATTAAACATTATTTTGACATATTGATAATCTAGACAAATAGTGACAGAATTGAAGTATTCAAATAACTTGTTCTAGATAAAATTTAAGCTAAGAATCAAAACATATGAAGTTAGTTTTTTTTTTGTCTTACTTCTATTAAAATTTTCTCAATGAAATACTCACTTGTTTCCTGATTATATAAAAAAAACACGTGTTTTATTTCATATTCAACCTCATATTTTCACAACTTAAGGGGACGTGAAGCCTTCAAAAAATGTTCTTTTAATGTTTTAAAATGCTTATAAGTGTAATAAAAAAAATATGTCTTTTTTGATAAATTAAATATATATTTTTTAATAAAAAAACAAATAAATAAAGTCTTAAGTCGGTCTAGGCCGACTATGAAATACCCTTAACGTACTTTTCCAACAAAAAAAAAAGAAACAGTTTCGATAGTATCGTAAGTGTAGACGTAGAATTCCGTTTAAAGCAGGGGTGCGCAAACTAATACATACAAAGTTTTGTATTTGTATTGCAAAGCTTTTGTTTTTCAAGTTCACACTGAACGACCCAGCGGTTAGCAATTGTCATACCTGATAACATCTGGCATGAAATCAGTTCTATTTTGCTTCGAAAATTCGGGCATGAGATCATAGCTGATTTCAGAATAAGCATTTGCATTTAAGCTTTCTAAAAACTTCCCTAAAATTGTCTAACCTCTGAATATTTTGTTTTGTTTCGATCTCAGACCTGAAGATATCCCTGAGTTTAGAAGCGAAGGCGTAATGCTATCAAACGTTTATGAGTATTTTCAGTTACCCCAAATATCCCTCAAAAGTATTTTTGATTTTGTTTCGTGTTCACACCTGAGCAACGGCTGAGATTAGAAGCGAAGTCGTAATGCCATCAAACAAGTTTGAGAAATTTTTTCAAAATAAAAATACAAAAATGCAAAGCTATCGACGCGTCATTTTTCATTCTCAAAACAAAAATTTTAAAATTTGAAAGAACAAAAAATTTGAATTATTTAGTGAAAAAGTTCTAAGAACTTTAATTCATTAAAACAATTCAAACAATGCTCATGATACCGAAGACGAACTGCAGCTCGGCTTCGGTAAATGATATATCTGCTATTTGTTTTCTCATTTGAATTTTCAGGCTTGGGACGACCTGATAGAAGGCCTGATATTTAAGCATTCACTCAGGCCTGAATTTTCGGAGGAATATTCTTAGGGATATTCAGGCCTGAGTTAACGCTATACTTTAGCAGGTATTCTGTAAGTATGACATTTATATGGGAAAAGGAAATCAAGAGGTGTGTTGAATACTCAGGCCTTACCATTACCCCTCAGGCCTGAGAGAATGTATTGATTCAGGCCTACTCTGACCGCTGGGGACAAGCACGAGTTCGTTCATTGTTACAATCACAGTTTAGAATAAAAAATTAAAATTAAAAATATAAATATCAAAATATAAGAATATGTTTTATATTTTTTTTATGTTTTATATTTTATATTTTATATTTTATATTTTATATTTTATATTTTATATTTTATATTTTATATTTTATATTTTATATTTTATATTTTATATTTTATATTTTATATTTTATATTTTATATTTTATATTTTATATTTTATATTTTATATTTTATATTTTATATTTTATATTTTATATTTTATATTTTATATTTTATATTTTATATTTTATATTTTATATTTTATATTTTATATTTTATATTTTATATTTTATATTTTATATTTTATATTTTATATTTTATATTTTATATTTTATATTTTATATTTTATATTTTATATTTTATATTTTATATTTTATATTTTATATTTTATATTTTATATTTTATATTTTATATTTTATATTTTATATTTTATATTTTATATTTTATATTTTATATTTTATATTTTATATTTTATATTTTATATTTTATATTTTATATTTTATATTTTATATTTTATATTTTATATTTTATATTTTATATTTTATATTTTATATTTTATATTTTATATTTTATATTTTATATTTTATATTTTATATTTTATATTTTATATTTTATATTTTATATTTTATATTTTATATTTTATATTTTATATTTTATATTTTATATTTTATATTTTATATTTTATATTTTATATTTTATATTTTATATTTTATATTTTATATTTTATATTTTATATTTTATATTTTATATTTTATATTTTATATTTTATATTTTATATTTTATATTTTATATTTTATATTTTATATTTTATATTTTATATTTTATATTTTATATTTTATATTTTATATTTTATATTTTATATTTTATATTTTATATTTTATATTTTATATTTTATATTTTATATTTTATATTTTATATTTTATATTTTATATTTTATATTTTATATTTTATATTTTATATTTTATATTTTATATTTTATATTTTATATTTTATATTTTATATTTTATATTTTATATTTTATATTTTATATTTTATATTTTATATTTTATATTTTATATTTTATATTTTATATTTTATATTTTATATTTTATATTTTATATTTTATATTTTATATTTTATATTTTATATTTTATATTTTATATTTTATATTTTATATTTTATATTTTATATTTTATATTTTATATTTTATATTTTATATTTTATATTTTATATTTTATATTTTATATTTTATATTTTATATTTTATATTTTATATTTTATATTTTATATTTTATATTTTATATTTTATATTTTATATTTTATATTTTATATTTTATATTTTATATTTTATATTTTATATTTTATATTTTATATTTTATATTTTATATTTTATATTTTATATTTTATATTTTATATTTTATATTTTATATTTTATATTTTATATTTTATATTTTATATTTTATATTTTATATTTTATATTTTATATTTTATATTTTATATTTTATATTTTATATTTTATATTTTATATTTTATATTTTATATTTTATATTTTATATTTTATATTTTATATTTTATATTTTATATTTTATATTTTATATTTTATATTTTATATTTTATATTTTATATTTTATATTTTATATTTTATATTTTATATTTTATATTTTATATTTTATATTTTATATTTTATATTTTATATTTTATATTTTATATTTTATATTTTATATTTTATATTTTATATTTTATATTTTATATTTTATATTTTATATTTTATATTTTATATTTTATATTTTATATTTTATATTTTATATTTTATATTTTATATTTTATATTTTATATTTTATATTTTATATTTTATATTTTATATTTTATATTTTATATTTTATATTTTATATTTTATATTTTATATTTTATATTTTATATTTTATATTTTATATTTTATATTTTATATTTTATATTTTATATTTTATATTTTATATTTTATATTTTATATTTTATATTTTATATTTTATATTTTATATTTTATATTTTATATTTTATATTTTATATTTTATATTTTATATTTTATATTTTATATTTTATATTTTATATTTTATATTTTATATTTTATATTTTATATTTTATATTTTATATTTTATATTTTATATTTTATATTTTATATTTTATATTTTATATTTTATATTTTATATTTTATATTTTATATTTTATATTTTATATTTTATATTTTATATTTTATATTTTATATTTTATATTTTATATTTTATATTTTATATTTTATATTTTATATTTTATATTTTATATTTTATATTTTATATTTTATATTTTATATTTTATATTTTATATTTTATATTTTATATTTTATATTTTATATTTTATATTTTATATTTTATATTTTATATTTTATATTTTATATTTTATATTTTATATTTTATATTTTATATTTTATATTTTATATTTTATATTTTATATTTTATATTTTATATTTTATATTTTATATTTTATATTTTATATTTTATATTTTATATTTTATATTTTATATTTTATATTTTATATTTTATATTTTATATTTTATATTTTATATTTTATATTTTATATTTTATATTTTATATTTTATATTTTATATTTTATATTTTATATTTTATATTTTATATTTTATATTTTATATTTTATATTTTATATTTTATATTTTATATTTTATATTTTATATTTTATATTTTATATTTTATATTTTATATTTTATATTTTATATTTTATATTTTATATTTTATATTTTATATTTTATATTTTATATTTTATATTTTATATTTTATATTTTATATTTTATATTTTATATTTTATATTTTATATTTTATATTTTATATTTTATAT
This sequence comes from Tetanocera ferruginea, assembly GCA_958299015.1. NCBI lineage: Eukaryota > Metazoa > Arthropoda > Insecta > Diptera > Sciomyzidae > Tetanocera > Tetanocera ferruginea. The sequence continues at coordinate 5,171 of CATQJF010000070.1, read as the reverse complement.
TTTATATTTTATATTTTATATTTTATATTTTATATTTTATATTTTATATTTTATATTTTATATTTTATATTTTATATTTTATATTTTATATTTTATATTTTATATTTTATATTTTATATTTTATATTTTATATTTTATATTTTATATTTTATATTTTATATTTTATATTTTATATTTTATATTTTATATTTTATATTTTATATTTTATATTTTATATTTTATATTTTATATTTTATATTTTATATTTTATATTTTATATTTTATATTTTATATTTTATATTTTATATTTTATATTTTATATTTTATATTTTATATTTTATATTTTATATTTTATATTTTATATTTTATATTTTATATTTTATATTTTATATTTTATATTTTATATTTTATATTTTATATTTTATATTTTATATTTTATATTTTATATTTTATATTTTATATTTTATATTTTATATTTTATATTTTATATTTTATATTTTATATTTTATATTTTATATTTTATATTTTATATTTTATATTTTATATTTTATATTTTATATTTTATATTTTATATTTTATATTTTATATTTTATATTTTATATTTTATATTTTATATTTTATATTTTATATTTTATATTTTATATTTTATATTTTATATTTTATATTTTATATTTTATATTTTATATTTTATATTTTATATTTTATATTTTATATTTTATATTTTATATTTTATATTTTATATTTTATATTTTATATTTTATATTTTATATTTTATATTTTATATTTTATATTTTATATTTTATATTTTATATTTTATATTTTATATTTTATATTTTATATTTTATATTTTATATTTTATATTTTATATTTTATATTTTATATTTTATATTTTATATTTTATATTTTATATTTTATATTTTATATTTTATATTTTATATTTTATATTTTATATTTTATATTTTATATTTTATATTTTATATTTTATATTTTATATTTTATATTTTATATTTTATATTTTATATTTTATATTTTATATTTTATATTTTATATTTTATATTTTATATTTTATATTTTATATTTTATATTTTATATTTTATATTTTATATTTTATATTTTATATTTTATATTTTATATTTTATATTTTATATTTTATATTTTATATTTTATATTTTATATTTTATATTTTATATTTTATATTTTATATTTTATATTTTATATTTTATATTTTATATTTTATATTTTATATTTTATATTTTATATTTTATATTTTATATTTTATATTTTATATTTTATATTTTATATTTTATATTTTATATTTTATATTTTATATTTTATATTTTATATTTTATATTTTATATTTTATATTTTATATTTTATATTTTATATTTTATATTTTATATTTTATATTTTATATTTTATATTTTATATTTTATATTTTATATTTTATATTTTATATTTTATATTTTATATTTTATATTTTATATTTTATATTTTATATTTTATATTTTATATTTTATATTTTATATTTTATATTTTATATTTTATATTTTATATTTTATATTTTATATTTTATATTTTATATTTTATATTTTATATTTTATATTTTATATTTTATATTTTATATTTTATATTTTATATTTTATATTTTATATTTTATATTTTATATTTTATATTTTATATTTTATATTTTATATTTTATATTTTATATTTTATATTTTATATTTTATATTTTATATTTTATATTTTATATTTTATATTTTATATTTTATATTTTATATTTTATATTTTATATTTTATATTTTATATTTTATATTTTATATTTTATATTTTATATTTTATATTTTATATTTTATATTTTATATTTTATATTTTATATTTTATATTTTATATTTTATATTTTATATTTTATATTTTATATTTTATATTTTATATTTTATATTTTATATTTTATATTTTATATTTTATATTTTATATTTTATATTTTATATTTTATATTTTATATTTTATATTTTATATTTTATATTTTATATTTTATATTTTATATTTTATATTTTATATTTTATATTTTATATTTTATATTTTATATTTTATATTTTATATTTTATATTTTATATTTTATATTTTATATTTTATATTTTATATTTTATATTTTATATTTTATATTTTATATTTTATATTTTATATTTTATATTTTATATTTTATATTTTATATTTTATATTTTATATTTTATATTTTATATTTTATATTTTATATTTTATATTTTATATTTTATATTTTATATTTTATATTTTATATTTTATATTTTATATTTTATATTTTATATTTTATATTTTATATTTTATATTTTATATTTTATATTTTATATTTTATATTTTATATTTTATATTTTATATTTTATATTTTATATTTTATATTTTATATTTTATATTTTATATTTTATATTTTATATTTTATATTTTATATTTTATATTTTATATTTTATATTTTATATTTTATATTTTATATTTTATATTTTATATTTTATATTTTATATTTTATATTTTATATTTTATATTTTATATTTTATATTTTATATTTTATATTTTATATTTTATATTTTATATTTTATATTTTATATTTTATATTTTATATTTTATATTTTATATTTTATATTTTATATTTTATATTTTATATTTTATATTTTATATTTTATATTTTATATTTTATATTTTATATTTTATATTTTATATTTTATATTTTATATTTTATATTTTATATTTTATATTTTATATTTTATATTTTATATTTTATATTTTATATTTTATATTTTATATTTTATATTTTATATTTTATATTTTATATTTTATATTTTATATTTTATATTTTATATTTTATATTTTATATTTTATATTTTATATTTTATATTTTATATTTTATATTTTATATTTTATATTTTATATTTTATATTTTATATTTTATATTTTATATTTTATATTTTATATTTTATATTTTATATTTTATATTTTATATTTTATATTTTATATTTTATATTTTATATTTTATATTTTATATTTTATATTTTATATTTTATATTTTATATTTTATATTTTATATTTTATATTTTATATTTTATATTTTATATTTTATATTTTATATTTTATATTTTATATTTTATATTTTATATTTTATATTTTATATTTTATATTTTATATTTTATATTTTATATTTTATATTTTATATTTTATATTTTATATTTTATATTTTATATTTTATATTTTATATTTTATATTTTATATTTTATATTTTATATTTTATATTTTATATTTTATATTTTATATTTTATATTTTATATTTTATATTTTATATTTTATATTTTATATTTTATATTTTATATTTTATATTTTATATTTTATATTTTATATTTTATATTTTATATTTTATATTTTATATTTTATATTTTATATTTTATATTTTATATTTTATATTTTATATTTTATATTTTATATTTTATATTTTATATTTTATATTTTATATTTTATATTTTATATTTTATATTTTATATTTTATATTTTATATTTTATATTTTATATTTTATATTTTATATTTTATATTTTATATTTTATATTTTATATTTTATATTTTATATTTTATATTTTATATTTTATATTTTATATTTTATATTTTATATTTTATATTTTATATTTTATATTTTATATTTTATATTTTATATTTTATATTTTATATTTTATATTTTATATTTTATATTTTATATTTTATATTTTATATTTTATATTTTATATTTTATATTTTATATTTTATATTTTATATTTTATATTTTATATTTTATATTTTATATTTTATATTTTATATTTATATTTTATATTTTATATTTTATATTTTATATTTTTATATTTTATATTTTATATTTTATATTTTATATTTTATATTTTATATTTTATATTTTATATTTTATATTTTATATTTTATATTTTATATTTTATATTTTATATTTTATATTTTATATTTTATATTTTATATTTTATATTTATTATATTTTATATTTTATATTTTATATTTTATATTTTATATTTTATATTTTATATTTTATATTTTATATTTTATATTTTATATTTTATATTTTATATTTTATATTTTATATTTTATATTTTATATTTTATATTTTATATTTTATATTTTATATTTTATATTTTATATTTTATATTTTATATTTTATATTTTATATTTTATATTTTATATTTTATATTTTATATTTTATATTTTATATTTTATATTTTATATTTTATATTTTATATTTTATATTTTATATTTTATATTTATATTTTATATTTTATATTTTATATTTTATATTTTATATTTTATATTTTATATTTTATATTTTATATTTTATATTTTATATTTATATTTTATATTTTATATTTTATATTTTATATTTTATATTTTATATTTTATATTTTATATTTTATATTTTATATTTTATATTTTATATTTTATATTTTATATTTTATATTTTATATTTTATATTTTATATTTTATATTTATATTTTATATTTTATATTTTATATTTTATATTTTATATTTTATATTTTATATTTTATATTTTATATTTTATATTTTATATTTTATATTTTATATTTTATATTTTATATTTTATATTTTATATTTTATATTTTATATTTTATATTTTATATTTATATTTTATATTTTATATTTTATATTTTATATTTTATATTTTATATTTTATATTTTATATTTTATATTTTATATTTTATATTTTATATTTTATATTTTATATTTTATATTTTATATTTTATATTTTATATTTTATATTTTATATTTTATATTTTATATTTTATATTTTATATTTTATATTTATATTTTATATTTTATATTTTATATTTTATATTTTATATTTTATATTTTATATTTTATATTTTATATTTTATATTTTATATTTTATATTTTATATTTTATATTTTATATTTTATATTTTATATTTTATATTTTATATTTTATATTTTATATTTTATATTTATATTTTATATTTTATATTTTATATTTTATATTTTATATTTTATATTTTATATTTTATATTTTATATTTTATATTTTATATTTTATATTTTATATTTTATATTTTATATTTTATATTTTATATTTTATATTTTATATTTTATATTTATATTTTATATTTT
>CATQJF010000069.1:22500-35638 GCA_958299015.1 Tetanocera ferruginea | reverse complement strand
ATATAATATATAATATATAATATATAATATATAATATATAATATATAATATATAATATATAATATATAATATATAATATATAATATATAATATCTAATATATAATATATAATATATAATATATAATATATAATATATAATATATAATATATAATATATAATATATAATATATAATATATAATATATAATATATAATATATAAATATAATATATAATATATAATATATAATATATAATATATAATATATAATATATAATATATAATATAATAATATATAATATATAATATATAATATATAATATATAATATATAATATATAATATATAATATATAAATATATAATATATAATATATAATATATAATATATAATATATAATATATAATATATAATATATAATATATAATATATAATATATAATATATAATATATAATATATAATATATAATATATAATATATAATATATAATATATAATATATAATATATAATATATAATATATAATATATAATATATAATATATAATATATAATATATAATATATAATATATAATATATATTATATAATATATAATATATAATATATAATATATAATATATAATATATAATATATAATATATAATATATAATATATCATATATAATATATAATATATAATATATAATATATATTATATAATATATAATATATAATATATAATATATAATATATAATATATAATATATAATATATAATATATAATATATAATATATAATTTATAATATATAATATATAATATATAAGATATAATATATAATATATAATATATAATATATAATATATAATATATAATATATAATATATAATATATAATATATAATATATAATATATAATATTTAATATATAATATATAATATATAATATATAATATATAATATATAATATATAATATATAATATAATATATAATATATAATATATAATATATAATATATAATATATAATATATAATATATAATATATAATATATAATATAATATATAATATATAATATATAATATATAATATATAATATATAATATATAATATATAATATATAATATATAATATATAATATATAATATATAATATATAATATATAATATATAATATATAATATATAATATATAATATATAATATATAATATATAATATATAATATATAATATATAATATATAATATATAATATATAATATATAATATATAATATATAATATATAATATATAATATATAATATATAATATATAATATATAATATATAATATATAATATATAATATATAATATATAATATATAATATATAATATATAATATATAATATATAATATATAATATATAATATATAATATATAATATATAATATATAATATATAATATATAATATATAATATATAATATATAATATATAATATATAATATAATATATAATATATAATATATAATATATAATATATAATATATAATATATAATATATAATATATAATATATAATATATAATATATAATATATAATATATAATATATAATATATAATATATAATATATAATATATAATATATAATATATAATATATAATATATAATATATAATATATAATATATAATATATAATATATAATATATAATATATAATATATAATATATAATATATAATATATAATATATAATATATAATATATAATATATAATATATAATATATAATATATAATATATAATATATAATATATAATATATAATATATAATATATAATATATAATATATAATATATAATATATAATATATAATATATAATATATAATATGTAATATATAATATATAAATATAATATATAATATATAATATATAATATATAATATATAATATATAATATATAATATATAATATATAATATATAATATATAATATATAATATATAATATATAAATATAATATATAATATATAATATATAATATATAATATATAATATATAATATATAATATATAATATATAATATATAATATATAATATATAATATATAATATATAATATATAATATATAATATATAATATATAATATATAATATATAATATATAATATATAATATATAATATATAATATATAATATATAATATATAATATATAATATATAATATATAATATATAATATATAATATATAATATATAATATATAATATATAATATATAAATATATAATATATAATATATAATATATAATATATAATATATAATATATAATATATAATATATAATATATAATATATAATATATAATATATAATATATAATATATAATATATAATATATAATATATAATATATAATATATAATATATAATATATAATATATAATATATAATATATAATATATAATATATAATATATAATATAATATATAATATATAATATATAATATATAATATATAATATATAATATATAATATATAATATATAATATATAATATATAATATATAATATATAATATATAATATATAATATATAATATATAATATATAATATATAATATATAATATATAATATATAATATATAATATATAATATATAATATATAATATATAATATATAATATATAATATATAATATATAATATATAATATATAATATATAATATATAATATATAATATATAATATATAATATATAATATATAATATATAATATATAATATATAATATATAATATATAATATATAATATATAATATATAATATATAATATATAATATATAATATATAATATATAATATATAATATATAATATATAATATATAATATATAATATATAATATATAATATATAATATATAATATATAATATATAATATATAATATATAATATATAATATATAATATATAATAATATATAATATATAATATATAATATATAATATATAATATATAATATATAATATATAATATATAATATATAATATATAATATATAATATATAATATATATAATATATAATATATAATATATAATATATAATATATAATATATAATATATAATATATAATATATAATATATAATATATAATATATAATATATAATATATAATATATAATATATAATATATAATATATAATATATAATATATAATATATAATATATAATATATAATATATATATATAATATATAATATATAATATATAATATATAATATATAATATATAATATATAATATATAATATATAATATATAATATATAATATATAATATATAATATATAATATATAATATATAATATATAATATATAATATATAATATATAATATATAATATATAATATATAATATATAATATATAATATATAATATATAATATATAATATATAATATATAATATATAATATATAATATATAATATATAATATATAATATATAATATATAATATATAATATATAATATATAATATATAATATATAATATATAATATATAATATATAATATATAATATATAATATATAATATATAATATATAATATATAATATATAATATATAATATATAATATATAATATATAATATATAATATATAATATATAATATATAATATATAATATATAATATATAATATATAATATATAATATATAATATATAATATATAATATATAATATATAATATATAATATATAATATATAATATATAATATATAATATATAATATATAATATATAATATATAATATATAATATATAATATATAATATATAATATATAATATATAATATATAATATATAATATATAATATATAATATATAATATATAATATATAATATATAATATATAATATATAATATATAATATATAATATATAATATATAATATATAATATATAATATATAATATATAATATATAATATATAATATATAATATATAATATATAATATATAATATATAATATATAATATATAATATATAATATATAATATATAATATATAATATATAATATATAATATATAATATATAATATATAATATATAATATATAATATATAATATATAATATATAATATATAATATATAATATATAATATATAATATATAATATATAATATATAATATATAATATATAATATATAATATATAATATATAATATATAATATATAATATATAATATATAATATATAATATATAATATATAATATATAATATATAATATATAATATATAATATATAATATATAATATATAATATATAATATATAATATATAATATATAATATATAATATATAATATATAATATATAATATATAATATATAATATATAATATATAATATATAATATATAATATATAATATATAATATATAATATATAATATATAATATATAATATATAATATATAATATATAATATATAATATATAATATATAATATATAATATATAATATATAATATATAATATATAATATATAATATATAATATATAATATATAATATATAATATATAATATATAATATATAATATATAATATATAATATATAATATATAATATATAATATATAATATATAATATATAATATATAATATATAATATATAATATATAATATATAATATATAATATATAATATATAATATATAATATATAATATATAATATATAATATATAATATATAATATATAATATATAATATATAATATATAATATATAATATATAATATATAATATATAATATATAATATATAATATATAATATATAATATATAATATATAATATATAATATATAATATATAATATATAATATATAATATATAATATATAATATATAATATATAATATATAATATATAATATATAATATATAATATATAATATATAATATATAATATATAATATATAATATATAATATATAATATATAATATATAATATATAATATATAATATATAATATATAATATATAATATATAATATATAATATATAATATATAATATATAATATATAATATATAATATATAATATATAATATATAATATATAATATATAATATATAATATATAATATATAATATATAATATATAATATATAATATATAATATATAATATATAATATATAATATATAATATATAATATATAATATATAATATATAATATATAATATATAATATATAATATATAATATATAATATATAATATATAATATATAATATATAATATATAATATATAATATATAATATATAATATATAATATATAATATATAATATATAATATATAATATATAATATATAATATATAATATATAATATATAATATATAATATATAATATATAATATATAATATATAATATATAATATATAATATATAATATATAATATATAATATATAATATATAATATATAATATATAATATATAATATATAATATATAATATATAATATATAATATATAATATATAATATATAATATATAATATATAATATATAATATATAATATATAATATATAATATATAATATATAATATATAATATATAATATATAATATATAATATATAATATATAATATATAATATATAATATATAATATATAATATATAATATATAATATATAATATATAATATATAATATATAATATATAATATATAATATATAATATATAATATATAATATATAATATATAATATATAATATATAATATATATAATATAATATATAATATATAATATATAATATATAATATATAATATATAATATATAATATATAATATATAAAATATAATATATAATATATAATATATAATATATAATATATAATATATAATATATAAAATATAATATATAATATATAATATATAATATATAATATATAATATATAATATATAATATATAATATATAATATATAATATATAATATATAATATATAATATATAATATATAATATATAATATATAATATATAATATATAATATATAATATATAATATATAATATATAATATATAATATATAATATATAATGTATAATATATAATATATAATATATAATATATAATATATAATATATAATATATAATATATAATATATAATATATAATATATAATATATAATATATAATATATAATATATAATATATAATATATAATATATAATATATAATATATAATATATAATATATAATATATAATATATAATATATAATATATAATATATAATATATAATACATAATATATAATATATAATATATAATATATAATATATAATATATAATATATAATATATAATATATAATATATAATATATAATATATAATATATAATATATAATATATAATATATAATATATAATATATAATATATAATATATAATATATAATATATAATATATAATATATAATATATAATATATAATATATAATATATAATATATAATATATAATATATAATATATAATATATAATATATAATATATAATATATAATATATAATATATAATATATAATATATAATATATAATATATAATAAATAATATATAATATATAATATATAATATATAATATATAATATATAATATATAATATATAATATATAATATATAATATATAATATATAATATATAATATATAATATATAATATATAATATATAATATATAATATATAATATATAATATATAATATATAATATATAATATATAATATATAATATATAATATATAATATATAATATATAATATATAATATATAATATCTATATATATAAAAAGAAGTGTACGTTTGGTTGAAATCGCATCAGTTCAGAACGGCTGGACCGATTTGGATAATTTTTTTTTAAAATGTTCGTTTTAGTCCAAGTTAGGTTTTTAAGGAAAGAAAAATTGACCACGCCCACTTTTGCGCCCACTTTTTTGATTTATCTAAAATCGGAAAACGGCTGGACCGATTTGGATAATTTTTTTTCAAATGTTCGAAGTAATCAAATTTAAGTTTTGTAGGAAAGAAAAATTGACCGCGCCCACTTTTGCGCCCACTTTTTTCGATTTATCTAAAATCGGAAAACGGCTGGACCGATTTGGATAATTTTTTTTTCAAATGTTCGTAGTAATCCAATTTAAGTGTTTACTGAAAGAAAAATTGACCACGCCTACTTTTGCGCCCACTGTTTTGATATATATATCTAAAATCGCAGAACGCCTGCGCTGATTTTTTTTTTTAATTTTTGTAATAGTCTACAAAAGTTTTTTACATACAGAAAAATTGTCTACAATATCGCTAATATCAATATTATCCATTATCGTTATTAAATTTCATTTTCACACTTGACACTTTTGAAGTTTTCAAGATGTCACATATTAGAAGACACTTGCTTATTTTTTATTCACACCACCCAATGTACCCAGTGTGCTTTCTTTTTCATTTGGATTCCGACGTAAACAGACATAAATTTTGCCGAAGCAAATTTTTTTGGATAATTTTATTACTTACAAGCAGCAATTATTCTATTAGATGAATGTTCAATGAGCCACAAAAAATCACTGGAGACAACTGGAGACATCGTACAATGAAAGATTTACGTGGCAATCAACAACTTTTCGGTGGTGCATTGATATTATTGTCTGGTGATTTTCGACAAACATTGCCCTTGATTGCACGATCCACACCAGCGGATGAAATTAATGCATGCTTGAAGTCTTCCTTTCTGTGGCGATATGTCCAAAAATTGACATTGCACATAAATATGCGTGTTCAGTTGCACAATGATCAATCTGCAGATCGTTTCTCGAAACAATTGTTAGAAATCGGCAATGGAAAAGTTCAAATCGATAATGCAAATGGTTTGATTACTTTGCCAGATAATTTCTGTACAATTCTCAAATCAAAAAAAGAACTGATTGAACGCGTTTTTCCAAATATTGTACAAAATTACAGAGATCTTAATTGGTTGAGAGAACGCGCAATTTTGGCACCAACAAATTTACATGTCAATGCAATTAATTTTCTGATCCAAGAAAAATTACCAGGTGCAGTGACATCATATAAATCTATTGATAGCGCAATGAATAACGATGATGCCATACATTATCCAATCGAATTTTTAAATTCATTAGAACCACCTGGTATGCCACCGCATTGTTTAAATTTAAAGGCCGGCTCATCAATCATTTTGCTACGGAATTTAAACGCACCAAAACTGTGCAATGGCACCAGATTGGCTGTAAAAAAATTGATGCTGAATTTGATTGAAGCAATAATATTGACTGGAAAAGCTAAAGGCGAAATTGTACTCATACCGCGTATTCTGCTGATACAAACAGATATGCCATTCGAATTCAAGCGTTTACAATTTCCGGTGCGTCTGTCATTTGCCATGTCCATCAATAAGGCGCAAGGACAAACGCTTCAAGTATGCGGATTAAATTTGGAACAGCCGTGTTTCTTGCACGTTCAATTATACGTTGCCTGTTCAAGAGTTGGCATTCCAAGCACTTTATTTATTTACGCAACGGATGGAAAAACAAAAAATATTGTTTATCAAAATGTATTGGATTGAGTTCGGTGATAAGAAATCATAAAGTTCGAAATACAACTATTTTTTAAGATTTCATACAAAAAACAACACTTGGTTCCACTTTACTGTGTCTTATAAATTGCTAAAACAAATGTGTGAATTTTTCAGCATTGATACAAACTGAACTGATGCAACATTAACGTTATGTTAAAGTTTGAATCATTAGTAGTAAAAGCTTTCATATAATCTTTTTGTAACCGAAATAGTATAATTTCACAATTTTTCTTCAGTGTAACGAAGTGCATCGGGTTTCGCTATATATTTATACTTTTCCAATATAGGTGTCGGGTGAAGCAACGCGCACCGGGAATTGCTAGTATAATATATAATATATAATATATAATATCTATATATATAAAAAGAAGTGTACGTTTGGTTGAAATCGCATCAGTTCAGAACGGCTGGACCGATTTGGATAATTTTTTTTTAAAATGTTCGTTTTAGTCCAAGTTAGGTTTTTAAGGAAAGAAAAATTGACCACGCCCACTTTTGCGCCCACTTTTTTGATTTATCTAAAATCGGAAAACGGCTGGACCGATTTGGATAATTTTTTTTCAAATGTTCGAAGTAATCAAATTTAAGTTTTGTAGGAAAGAAAAATTGACCGCGCCCACTTTTGCGCCCACTTTTTTCGATTTATCTAAAATCGGAAAACGGCTGGACCGATTTGGATAATTTTTTTTTCAAATGTTCGTAGTAATCCAATTTAAGTGTTTACTGAAAGAAAAATTGACCACGCCTACTTTTGCGCCCACTGTTTTGATATATATATCTAAAATCGCAGAACGCCTGCGCTGATTTTTTTTTTTAATTTTTGTAATAGTCTACAAAAGTTTTTTACATACAGAAAAATTGTCTACAATATCGCTAATATCAATATTATCCATTATCGTTATTAAATTTCATTTTCACACTTGACACTTTTGAAGTTTTCAAGATGTCACATATTAGAAGACACTTGCTTATTTTTTATTCACACCACCCAATGTACCCAGTGTGCTTTCTTTTTCATTTGGATTCCGACGTAAACAGACATAAATTTTGCCGAAGCAAATTTTTTTGGATAATTTTATTACTTACAAGCAGCAATTATTCTATTAGATGAATGTTCAATGAGCCACAAAAAATCACTGGAGACAACTGGAGACATCGTACAATGAAAGATTTACGTGGCAATCAACAACTTTTCGGTGGTGCATTGATATTATTGTCTGGTGATTTTCGACAAACATTGCCCTTGATTGCACGATCCACACCAGCGGATGAAATTAATGCATGCTTGAAGTCTTCCTTTCTGTGGCGATATGTCCAAAAATTGACATTGCACATAAATATGCGTGTTCAGTTGCACAATGATCAATCTGCAGATCGTTTCTCGAAACAATTGTTAGAAATCGGCAATGGAAAAGTTCAAATCGATAATGCAAATGGTTTGATTACTTTGCCAGATAATTTCTGTACAATTCTCAAATCAAAAAAAGAACTGATTGAACGCGTTTTTCCAAATATTGTACAAAATTACAGAGATCTTAATTGGTTGAGAGAACGCGCAATTTTGGCACCAACAAATTTACATGTCAATGCAATTAATTTTCTGATCCAAGAAAAATTACCAGGTGCAGTGACATCATATAAATCTATTGATAGCGCAATGAATAACGATGATGCCATACATTATCCAATCGAATTTTTAAATTCATTAGAACCACCTGGTATGCCACCGCATTGTTTAAATTTAAAGGCCGGCTCATCAATCATTTTGCTACGGAATTTAAACGCACCAAAACTGTGCAATGGCACCAGATTGGCTGTAAAAAAATTGATGCTGAATTTGATTGAAGCAATAATATTGACTGGAAAAGCTAAAGGCGAAATTGTACTCATACCGCGTATTCTGCTGATACAAACAGATATGCCATTCGAATTCAAGCGTTTACAATTTCCGGTGCGTCTGTCATTTGCCATGTCCATCAATAAGGCGCAAGGACAAACGCTTCAAGTATGCGGATTAAATTTGGAACAGCCGTGTTTCTTGCACGTTCAATTATACGTTGCCTGTTCAAGAGTTGGCATTCCAAGCACTTTATTTATTTACGCAACGGATGGAAAAACAAAAAATATTGTTTATCAAAATGTATTGGATTGAGTTCGGTGATAAGAAATCATAAAGTTCGAAATACAACTATTTTTTAAGATTTCATACAAAAAACAACACTTGGTTCCACTTTACTGTGTCTTATAAATTGCTAAAACAAATGTGTGAATTTTTCAGCATTGATACAAACTGAACTGATGCAACATTAACGTTATGTTAAAGTTTGAATCATTAGTAGTAAAAGCTTTCATATAATCTTTTTGTAACCGAAATAGTATAATTTCACAATTTTTCTTCAGTGTAACGAAGTGCATCGGGTTTCGCTATATATTTATACTTTTCCAATATAGGTGTCGGGTGAAGCAACGCGCACCGGGAATTGCTAGTATAATATATAATATATAATATATAATATATAATATATAATATATAATATATAATATATAATATATAATATATCTATATATATAAAAAGAAGTGTACGTTTGGTTGAAATCGCATCAGTTCAGAACGGCTGGACCGATTTGGATAATTTTTTTTTAAAATGTTCGTTTTAGTCCAAGTTAGGTTTTTAAGGAAAGAAAAATTGACCACGCCCACTTTTGCGCCCACTTTTTTGATTTATCTAAAATCGGAAAACGGCTGGACCGATTTGGATAATTTTTTTTCAAATGTTCGAAGTAATCAAATTTAAGTTTTGTAGGAAAGAAAAATTGACCGCGCCCACTTTTGCGCCCACTTTTTTCGATTTATCTAAAATCGGAAAACGGCTGGACCGATTTGGATAATTTTTTTTTCAAATGTTCGTAGTAATCCAATTTAAGTGTTTACTGAAAGAAAAATTGACCACGCCTACTTTTGCGCCCACTGTTTTGATATATATATCTAAAATCGCAGAACGCCTGCGCTGATTTTTTTTTTTAATTTTTGTAATAGTCTACAAAAGTTTTTTACATACAGAAAAATTGTCTACAATATCGCTAATATCAATATTATCCATTATCGTTATTAAATTTCATTTTCACACTTGACACTTTTGAAGTTTTCAAGATGTCACATATTAGAAGACACTTGCTTATTTTTTATTCACACCACCCAATGTACCCAGTGTGCTTTCTTTTTCATTTGGATTCCGACGTAAACAGACATAAATTTTGCCGAAGCAAATTTTTTTGGATAATTTTATTACTTACAAGCAGCAATTATTCTATTAGATGAATGTTCAATGAGCCACAAAAAATCACTGGAGACAACTGGAGACATCGTACAATGAAAGATTTACGTGGCAATCAACAACTTTTCGGTGGTGCATTGATATTATTGTCTGGTGATTTTCGACAAACATTGCCCTTGATTGCACGATCCACACCAGCGGATGAAATTAATGCATGCTTGAAGTCTTCCTTTCTGTGGCGATATGTCCAAAAATTGACATTGCACATAAATATGCGTGTTCAGTTGCACAATGATCAATCTGCAGATCGTTTCTCGAAACAATTGTTAGAAATCGGCAATGGAAAAGTTCAAATCGATAATGCAAATGGTTTGATTACTTTGCCAGATAATTTCTGTACAATTCTCAAATCAAAAAAAGAACTGATTGAACGCGTTTTTCCAAATATTGTACAAAATTACAGAGATCTTAATTGGTTGAGAGAACGCGCAATTTTGGCACCAACAAATTTACATGTCAATGCAATTAATTTTCTGATCCAAGAAAAATTACCAGGTGCAGTGACATCATATAAATCTATTGATAGCGCAATGAATAACGATGATGCCATACATTATCCAATCGAATTTTTAAATTCATTAGAACCACCTGGTATGCCACCGCATTGTTTAAATTTAAAGGCCGGCTCATCAATCATTTTGCTACGGAATTTAAACGCACCAAAACTGTGCAATGGCACCAGATTGGCTGTAAAAAAATTGATGCTGAATTTGATTGAAGCAATAATATTGACTGGAAAAGCTAAAGGCGAAATTGTACTCATACCGCGTATTCTGCTGATACAAACAGATATGCCATTCGAATTCAAGCGTTTACAATTTCCGGTGCGTCTGTCATTTGCCATGTCCATCAATAAGGCGCAAGGACAAACGCTTCAAGTATGCGGATTAAATTTGGAACAGCCGTGTTTCTTGCACGTTCAATTATACGTTGCCTGTTCAAGAGTTGGCATTCCAAGCACTTTATTTATTTACGCAACGGATGGAAAAACAAAAAATATTGTTTATCAAAATGTATTGGATTGAGTTCGGTGATAAGAAATCATAAAGTTCGAAATACAACTATTTTTTAAGATTTCATACAAAAAACAACACTTGGTTTCACTTTACTGTGTCTTATAAATTGCTAAAACAAATGTGTGAATTTTTCAGCATTGATACAAACTGAACTGATGCAACATTAACGTTATGTTAAAGTTTGAATCATTAGTAGTAAAAGCTTTCATATAATCTTTTTGTAACCGAAATAGTAT
>CATQJF010000069.1:0-17500 GCA_958299015.1 Tetanocera ferruginea | reverse complement strand
ATATAATATATAATATATAATATATAATATATAATATATAATATATAATATATAATATATAATATATAATATATAATATATAATATATAATATATAATATATAATATATAATATATAATATATAATATATAATATATAATATATAATATATAATATATAATATATAATATATAATATATAATATATAATATATAATATATAATATATAATATATAATATATAATATATAATATATAATATATAATATATAATATATAATATATAATATATAATATATAATATATAATATATAATATATAATATATAATATATAATATATAATATATAATATATAATATATAATATATAATATATAATATATAATATATAATATATAATATATAATATATAATATATAATATATAATATATAATATATAATATATAATATATAATATATAATATATAATATATAATATATAATATATAATATATAATATATAATATATAATATATAATATATAATATATAATATATAATATATAATATATAATATATAATATATAATATATAATATATAATATATAATATATAATATATAATATATAATATATAATATATAATATATAATATATAATATATAATATATAATATATAATATATAATATATAATATATAATATATAATATATAATATATAATATATAATATATAATATATAATATATAATATATAATATATAATATATAATATATAATATATAATATATAATATATAATATATAATATATAATATATAATATATAATATATAATATATAATATATAATATATAATATATAATATATAATATATAATATATAATATATAATATATAATATATAATATATAATATATAATATATAATATATAATATATAATATATAATATATAATATATAATATATAATATATAATATATAATATATAATATATAATATATAATATATAATATATAATATATAATATATAATATATAATATATAATATATAATATATAATATATAATATATAATATATAATATATAATATATAATATATAATATATAATATATAATATATAATATATAATATATAATATATAATATATAATATATAATATATAATATATAATATATAATATATAATATATAATATATAATATATAATATATAATATATAATATATAATATATAATATATAATATATAATATATAATATATAATATATAATATATAATATATAATCTATATATATAAAAAGAAGTGTACGTTTGGATGAAATCGCATCACTTCAGAACGGCTGGACCGATTTGGATAATTTTTTTTTTTAAATGTTCGTTTTAGTCCAAGTAAGGTTTTTAAGGAAAGAAAAATTGACTACGCCCACTTTTGCGCCCACTTTTTTGATTTATCTAAAATCGGAAAACGGCTGGACCGATTTGGATCATTTTTCTTTCAAATGTTCGTAGTAATCCAATTTAAGTGTTTACTGAAAGAAAAATTGACCACGCCCACTTTTGCGCCCACTGTTTTGATATATATATCTAAAATCGCAGAACGCCTGCGCTGATTTTTTTTTTAAATGTTAGTAATAGTCTACAAAAGTTTTTTACATAAAGAAAAATTGTCTACAATATCGATAATATCAATATTATCCATTATCGATATTAAATTTCATTTTCACACTTGACACTTTTGAAGTTTTCAAGATGTCACATATTAGAAGACACTTGCTTATTTTTTATTCACACAAAAAATCTGTTTATTATTTATATAAACAGACATAAATTTTGCCGAAGCAAATTTTTTTGGATAATTTTATTACTTACAAGCAGCAATTGTTCTATTAGATGAATGTTCTATGAGCCACAAAAAATCACTGGAGACAACTGGAGACATCGTACAATGAAAGATTTACGTGGCAATCAACAACTTTTCGGTGGTGCATTGATATTATTGTCTGGTGATTTTCGACAAACATTGCCCGTGATTGCACGATCCACACCAGCGGATGAAATTAATGCATGCTTGAAGTCTTCCTTTCTGTGGCTCAAATCAAAAGAAGAACTGATTGAACGCGTTTTCCAAATATTGTACAAAATTACAGAGATCACAATTGGTTGAGAGAACGCGCAATTTTGGCACCAATAAATTTACATGTCAATGCAATTAATTTTCTGATCCAAGAAAAATTACCAGGTGCAGTGACATCATATAAATCTATTGATAGCGCAATGAATAACGATGATGCCACACATTATCCAATCGAATTTTTAAATTCATAAGAACCACCTGGTATGCCACCGCATTGTTTAAATTTAAAGGCCGGCTCATCAATCATTTTGCTACGGAATTTAAACGCACCAAAACTGTGCAATGGCACCAAATTGGCTGTAAAAAAATTGATGCTGAATTTGATTGAAGCAATAATATTGACTGGAAAAGCTAAAGGCGAAATTGTACTCATACCGCGTATTCTGCTGATACCAACAGATATGCCATTCGAATTCAAGCGTTTACAATTTCCGGTGCGTCTGTCATTTGCCATGTGCATCAATAAGGCGCAAGGACAAACGCTTCAAGTATGCGGATTAAATTTGGAACAGCCGTGTTTCTTGCACGTTCAATTATACGTTGCCTGTTCAAGAGTTGGCATTCCAAGCACTTTATTTATTTACGCACCGGATGGAAAAACAAAAAATATTGTTATCAAAATGTATTGGATTGAGTTCGGTGATAAGAAATCATAAAGTTCGAAATACAACTGTTTTTTAAGATTTCATACAAAAAACAACACTTGGTTTCACTTTACTGTGTCTTATAAATTGCTAAAACAAATGTGTGAATTTTTCAGCATTGATACAAACTGAACTGATGCAACATTAACGTTATGTTAAAGTTTGAATCATTAGTAGTAAAAGCTTTCATATAATCTTTTTGTAACCGAAATAGTATAATTTCACAATTTTTCTTCAGTGTAACGAAGTGCACCGGGTTTCGCTATATATTTATACTTTTCCAATATAGGTGTCGGTTGTAGCAACGCGCAACGGGAATTGCTAGTATAATATATAATATATAATATATAATATATAATATATAATATATAATATATAATATATAATATATAATATATAATATATAATATATAATATATAATATTTAATAAATAATATATAATATATAATATATAATATATAATATCTATATATATAAAAAGAAGTGTACGTTTGGTTGAAATCGCATCATTTCAGAACGGCTGGACCGATTTGGATAATTTTTTTTTTTAAATGTTCGTTTTAGTCCAAGTTAGGTTTTTAAGGAAAGAAAAATTGACCACGCCCACTTTTGCGCCCACTTTTTTTTATTTATCTAAAATCAAAAAACGGCTAGACCGATTTGGATAATTTTTTTTTCAAATGTTCGTAGTAATCCAATTTAAGTTTTGTCGGAAAGAAAAATTGACCACGCCCACTTTTGCGCCCACTTTTTTCTATTTATCTAAAATCGGAAAACGGCTAGACCGATTTGGATCCAATTTAAGTGTTTACTGAAAGAAAAATTGACCACGCCCACTTTTGCGCCCACTGTTTTGATATATATATCTAAAATCGCAGAACGCCTGCGCTGATTTTTTTTTTTAAATGTTTGTAATAGTCTACAAAAGTTTTTTACATAAAGAAAAATTGTCTACAATATCGATAATATCAATATTATCCATTATCGATATTAAATTTCATTTTCACACTTGACACTTTTGAAGTTTTCAAGATGTCACATATCAGAAGACACTTGCTTTTTTTTTATTCACACCACCCAGTGTGCTTTCTTTTTCATTTGGATTCCGACGTAAACAGACATAAATTTTGCCGAAGCAAATTCTTTTGGATAATTTTATTACTTATTGGTTAGTATTTACTAATTAAAAAAGTGATATTATTGTTTTTAAATTGATTTTAAAGTGTCACATTAAAAAAAGTGTTTTGATTTATTTTCAATTCTATAGAATTTCAAATCATTTTGACGAGTGCATTGTGTTGTGCGTTTATCGTGTGTTCATCAAATTCATTTTAAGTAAAAAAAACACGTGTTTGTTGTTGTTGTTGTTTTCGTCATACGATTCAAAACAGCAATGTGCAATGGAAAATATTGATTTAATTTTTTTTTCCATTTCTATTTGTTGTTATTGTTGTGAGTAGTAATGTTGTCCAAGAGTGTTGTGAGAGAGAAACAGTGTTTTTTAAATATGGAAAACATGGATAACGAAATTTCACACAATATTAGGCTATGAAGATCATTTTTTTATATCACAGGTTCAAATCCTGCCAGCCACAGTCCGAATTTTTTTAATTTAAAATAATTCGTACTTGGCAAATATAGAACCAAAAGTAATCTTCAGCCTAATATTGTGTGAAATTATCCTTAATTTAGATCTATTTGATTTGGATTTCAGTTCATTTAGAACAAAATGCCAACAAAAAGACGTTCGAATTTGGGTCGTCAAACGCGAAATTCTACGAATATTCGCAATTTTAGAAGAACTCAAAGTGTAGAGCAGCTTTCACAACTAAATGCATTACAAAATACACGCCGAAATAGATCAGCCGATAGAAATACAAATGAAATTCCAATCAATCCATCATCTGGACGGTTGACACGGATTATACGTGCTGTGCAAGAGATGGAGAATGCTGCTTTCGCTTATAATAGCGACATTGACTACAGTGCATATGGCAATATTGGTGGAATGACGGTGATATGTCCACATTGTGATGTAGCTAAATTCAACGGTGAAACGGCTGGCATGTGTTGTGCAAATGGTAAAGTGAAATTGCCAGCATTTGAAACTCCACCGGATCCACTACGTTCGTTTATTTTTGGAACAATCCCTGAGTCCAAGCATTTTTTGTCTCATATTCAGCAGTACAATGCGGCATTTCAAATGACTTCTTTTGGTGCTACCAAAATTGTAAGAGACATTTTTATGCCGACGTTTAAGGTGATTAGTTCAAACGGAATATCATATGAAAATTGCAATAAGATATGCAGTTTTTTTGATATTTTTCGGAATTCTGATCCAACATCTTACTACATTTCTCTTACTACATTTCCAACATATTACAGATTCAAGGGCAGATTTATCATCGAACCGGTTCATTATTGCCATTTCCAGATGCTGAGCATCAATTCTAGCAAATATATTTCATTGGCGATAACAATCGTGAATTGGATCGGCGTTGTGAAATTGCTTCAAGTGCAAAGCGACAAATTATTGCTAATCTTCAAGCATTTTTTCACCAGCACAACGAATTAATTCGTTTGTTTAAAACAGCTCTTGATATGATGCCGTCTGATGATCACAAAATTGTCCTAAGAGCTGACAAAACACCAATTGGAGAACATGCAAGACGATTTAATGCTCCAACGATTGATGAAGTGGCCATTGTAATTGTTGTAGAACAGTTCCAATCACGTGATATTGTGCTACATCGAAGAAATGAACAATTACAGCGTGTCTCTGAGCTTCACCGCAGCTATGATGCACTACAATATCCGATATTGCACTGGAAGGGTGACGACGACTATCATATCAATATACCAATGATAGACCCACAAACTGGTCTATCTGTAGCATACATATACATATCTACACAAACTGTCTGGTGTTGCAACGCGCACCGGGAATTGCTAGTATAATATATAATATATAATATATAATATATAATATATAATATATAATATATAATATATAATATATAATATATAATATATAATATATAATATATAATATATAATATATAATATATAATATATAATATATAATATATAATATATAATATATAATATATAATATATAATATATAATATATAATATATAATATATAATATATAATATATAATATATAATATATAATATATAATATATAATATATAATATATAATATATAATATATAATATATAATATATAATATATAATATATAATATATAATATATAATATATAATATATAATATATAATATATAATATATAATATATAATATATAATATATAATATATAATATATAATATATAATATATAATATATAATATATAATATATAATATATAATATATAATATATAATATATAATATATAATATATAATATATAATATATAATATATAATATATAATATATAATATATAATATATAATATATAATATATAATATATAATATATAATATATAATATATAATATATAATATATAATATATAATATATAATATATAATATATAATATATAATATATAATATATAATATATAATATATAATATATAATATATAATATATAATATATAATATATAATATATAATATATAATATATAATATATAATATATAATATATAATATATAATATATAATATATAATATATAATATATAATATATAATATATAATATATAATATATAATATATAATATATAATATATAATATATAATATATAATATATAATATATAATATATAATATATAATATATAATATATAATATATAATATATAATATATAATATATAATATATAATATATAATATATAATATATAATATATAATATATAATATATAATATATAATATATAATATATAATATATAATATATAATATATAATATATAATATATAATATATAATATATAATATATAATATATAATATATAATATATAATATATAATATATAATATATAATATATAATATATAATATATAATATATAATATATAATATATAATATATAATATATAATATATAATATATAATATATAATATATAATATATAATATATAATATATAATATATAATATATAATATATAATATATAATATATAATATATAATATATAATATATAATATATAATATATAATATATAATATATAATATATAATATATAATATATAATATATAATATATAATATATAATATATAATATATAATATATAATATATAATATATAATATATAATATATAATATATAATATATAATATATAATATATAATATATAATATATAATATATAATATATAATATATAATATATAATATATAATATATAATATATAATATATAATATATAATATATAATATATAATATATAATATATAATATATAATATATAATATATAATATATAATATATAATATATAATATATAATATATAATATATAATATATAATATATAATATATAATATATAATATATAATATATAATATATAATATATAATATATAATATATAATATATAATATATAATATATAATATATAATATATAATATATAATATATAATATATAATATATAATATATAATATATAATATATAATATATAATATATAATATATAATATATAATATATAATATATAATATATAATATATAATATATAATATATAATATATAATATATAATATATAATATATAATATATAATATATAATATATAATATATAATATATAATATATAATATATAATATATAATATATAATATATAATATATAATATATAATATATAATATATAATATATAATATATAATATATAATATATAATATATAATATATAATATATAATATATAATATATAATATATAATATATAATATATAATATATAATATATAATATATAATATATAATATATAATATATAATATATAATATATAATATATAATATATAATATATAATATATAATATATAATATATAATATATAATATATAATATATAATATATAATATATAATATATAATATATAATATATAATATATAATATATAATATATAATATATAATATATAATATATAATATATAATATATAATATATAATATATAATATATAATATATAATATATAATATATAATATATAATATATAATATATAATATATAATATATAATATATAATATATAATATATAATATATAATATATAATATATAATATATAATATATAATATATAATATATAATATATAATATATAATATATAATATATAATATATAATATATAATATATAATATATAATATATAATATATAATATATAATATATAATATATAATATATAATATATAATATATAATATATAATATATAATATATAATATATAATATATAATATATAATATATAATATATAATATATAATATATAATATATAATATATAATATATAATATATAATATATAATATATAATATATAATATATAATATATAATATATAATATATAATATATAATATATAATATATAATATATAATATATAATATATAATATATAATATATAATATATAATATATAATATATAATATATAATATATAATATATAATATATAATATATAATATATAATATATAATATATAATATATAATATATAATATATAATATATAATATATAATATATAATATATAATATATAATATATAATATATAATATATAATATATAATATATAATATATAATATATAATATATAATATATAATATATAATATATAATATATAATATATAATATATAATATATAATATATAATATATAATATATAATATATAATATATAATATATAATATATAATATATAATATATAATATATAATATATAATATATAATATATAATATATAATATATAATATATAATATATAATATATAATATATAATATATAATATATAATATATAATATATAATATATAATATATAATATATAATATATAATATATAATATATAATATATAATATATAATATATAATATATAATATATAATATATAATATATAATATATAATATATAATATATAATATATAATATATAATATATAATATATAATATATAATATATAATATATAATATATAATATATAATATATAATATATAATATATAATATATAATATATAATATATAATAATAATATATAATATATAATATATAATATATAATATATAATATATAATATATAATATATAATATATAATATATAATATCTATATATTAATACGCAAACAAAAAGTTTTGGGTACACTTTTAACTGTGTTAATGTCAATATATTTACATAATATTTATATTGATGGAAAGGTATTTTTGAGTAGAAGTGCAGAATATTATTTTTATTCGAATAGGATGTCATTAAGATAGGTAAATTGAAGGAAACCTAAAAACACCTTTTTCCCAATGGGTTTTTACAGAAAAAACATTAAAATAAATATTGACATAGCACTGTTAAACAACGCTGTTGTAGCATACAGAAAGAAAAGTAAATGCGAGCGTAACAGTGAGATGGCCAAAGATTAACAGAGCTGTGTCGTATTGTTGTTGATAATGCTTTTTCTCATTTTTACTCTCCTTGAACAGAATGAAATTCTGCCGCGTCAGAGTAAAAAAAAAACTGCTTAAAAAGCGCGCTCATATTTTTACCGTTTTTTCTTTCTCTCATGGCGAACTGGAGTTCAGAATTTCGAAGATCGAAATTTGGCTATTTTTTTTTGCATAAATGTGATAAGTTACTGCCCATTAGGCAATTGCAGCACTAATGGGCAATTGCATTAAAAAAACATTTTTTAAATTTTACATTCGTATGAAATTTGTGCGACTGATGCTCCCATAAACAATTATGCTTTCCCCTGTAATAAGCTAAAATTTGCATTTTTGAGTTTTTTCAACGTGAATGTATTTTGTATTGACACTAAATTAATAAATTGTCCGTGAGATGAAAAAATCAAGGCTTTCCTTATAACTATTTTGATAAAATTAAATTTTTATTAAATCTTTTCTATATCTTAAAAAATAATAAAATTTCAAAATAATTTCTTTGAAGGAATAGATTTATATCTCCAATAAATTAAAAGTTATAGCCTCGAACTTATTTTAACTCTCTCGGACATCTTAAATTAAGAGGTGAACATTAAACTTTGTCGTTATTTTTTGGTATTAATTAGAACTCAAAACAAATTAAACTTATGTCATTTGAAAGGTACTATTACATAGACGTGCAGAAAGTATTAAACTATATATCTGAATAAATAAATTATTTATCTGATAGACGAGGCTCCCGACCTTCTAAGAGAGAAATAAAATTTCTGACAAAAAACCCGCTCTTTGATCAATATGATCAAGTTGGTGGGGATAGAGCTCTTGAGTTGGTAGAATTTGAGTTTTTCTAAAAATTAAAAATTCCCTCAACTAATTTAGTGTTATGCATTTATCAACCGTCAAATTTGTAAATAAGGTGTTTTGAATTGAAAAATTCGACTTTCCATGTCAATACCTTGGTCGAATTTTAACGGTTTTACAATTTTTTTAATTATTACTAAAAATTTGTTAAATTTTCTACCAAATGTGATAACAATCAGTGTGAAGCTCTAATCAAAAGTATTTTTAATGAATTTTCTAAATATTATCGTTAGTTATTTAGCATGTTTTTCAACCAATTGCCAAGAGAGAGAAAAAACTGTCTCAAATTGAATGTTCTAAGTTGGGTAGCCAATATCTCTGCCATCTTTAAATATATTTCATGTATTCCTTTTTTTATATTTAAGTCTTAACAGTTAACTTAACAAAATTTATAAAAATATTACCGTTAATTTTTTGTTTATATTTAAATTATTCCTTTTAAAAAGAAATCACAAAATTTTATCTTTTCGCAAAATATAGGGTACAAATTATTTCTATTGCAAAAAAATAAAAACTCAAATTTGATTTTCTTTCAAAGTCTATAGCGCATTTAAGGTGAATTTATTTTGTGTTGACACTTATTTATTAAACTATTTGAGCCATCAAAAATTTAAGGCTACCCCTTTGAAAATTGAGGGAAACGTAAAAATACCTTTTTCCCAATGGGTTTTTTCAAAAAAAACATCAAAATAAATGCTGACATAGTTCTGTTAAACATTGCTGTTGTTGCCAACATACATTGCTGTTGTTGTAGAGATTAACAGAGCTCTGTCGTATTTTTCTGCATATAATTATAAATAGGCAAACAAAAAATTGGTCGAATTTCGACCACAGGCGATACTAGTATAATATATAATATATAATATATAATATATAATATATAATATATAATATATAATATATAATATATAATATATAATATATAATATATAATATATAATATATAATATATAATATATAATATATAATATATAATATATAATATATAATATATAATATATAATATATAATATATAATATATAATATATAATATATAATATATAATATATAATATATAATATATAATATATAATATATAATATATAATATATAATATATAATATATAATATATAATATATAATATATAATATATAATATATAATATATAATATATAATATATAATATATAATATATAATATATAATATATAATATATAATATATAATATATAATATATAATATATAATATATAATATATAATATATAATATATAATATATAATATATAATATATAATATATAATATATAATATATAATATATAATATATAATATATAATATATAATATATAATATATAATATATAATATATAATATATAATATATAATATATAATATATAATATATAATATATAATATATAATATATAATATATAATATATAATATATAATATATAATATATAATATATAATATATAATATATAATATATAATATATAATATATAATATATAATATATAATATATAATATATAATATATAATATATAATATATAATATATAATATATAATATATAATATATAATATATAATATATAATATATAATATATAATATATAATATATAATATATAATATATAATATATAATATATAATATATAATATATAATATATAATATATAATATATAATATATAATATATAATATATAATATATAATATATAATATATAATATATAATATATAATATATAATATATAATATATAATATATAATATATAATATATAATATATAATATATAATATATAATATATAATATATAATATATAATATATAATATATAATATATAATATATAATATATAATATATAATATATAATATATAATATATAATATATAATATATAATATATAATATATAATATATAATATATAATATATAATATATAATATATAATATATAATATATAATATATAATATATAATATATAATATATAATATATAATATATAATATATAATATATAATATATAATATATAATATATAATATATAATATATAATATATAATATATAATATATAATATATAATATATAATATATAATATATAATATATAATATATAATATATAATATATAATATATAATATATAATATATAATATATAATATATAATATATAATATATAATATATAATATATAATATATAATATATAATATATAATATATAATATATAATGTATAATATATAATATATAATATATAATATATAATATATAATATATAATATATAATATATAATATATAATATATAATATAATATATAATATATAATATATAATATATAATATATAATATATAATATATAATATATAATATATAATATATAATATATAATATATAATATATAATATATAATATATAATATATAATATATAATATATAATATATAATATATAATATATAATATATAATATATAATATATAATAT
Organism: Tetanocera ferruginea; assembly: GCA_958299015.1. NCBI lineage: Eukaryota > Metazoa > Arthropoda > Insecta > Diptera > Sciomyzidae > Tetanocera > Tetanocera ferruginea. The sequence goes on along the minus strand of CATQJF010000069.1, from coordinate 4,850 downwards.
ATAATATATAATATATAATATATAATATATAATATATAATATATAATATATAATATATAATATATAATATATAATATATAATATATAATATATAATATATAATATATAATATATAATATATAATATATAATATATAATATATAATATATAATATATAATATATAATATTAATATATAATATATAATATAATATATAATATATAATATATAATATATAATATATAATATATAATATATAATATATAATATATAATATATAATATATAATATATAATATATAATATATAATATATAATATATAATATATAATATATAATATATAATATATAATATATAATATATAATATATAATATATAATATATAATATATAATATATAATATATAATATATAATATATAATATATAATATATAATATATAATATATAATATATAATATATAATATATAATATATAATATATAATATATAATATATAATATATAATATATAATATATAATATATAATATATAATATATAATATATAATATATAATATATAATATATAATATATAATATATAATATATAATATATAATATATAATATATAATATATAATATATAATATATAATATATAATATATAATATATAATATATAATATATAATATATAATATATAATATATAATATATAATATATAATATATAATATATAATATATAATATATAATATATAATATATAATATATAATATATAATATATAATATATAATATATAATATATAATATATAATATATAATATATAATATATAATATATAATATATAATATATAATATATAATATATAATATATAATATATAATATATAATATATAATATATAATATATAATATATAATATATAATATATAATATATAATATATAATATATAATATATAATATATAATATATAATATATAATATATAATATATAATATATAATATATAATATATAATATATAATATATAATATATAATATATAATATATAATATATAATATATAATATATAATATATAATATATAATATATAATATATAATATATAATATATAATATATAATATATAATATATAATATATAATATATAATATATAATATATAATATATAATATATAATATATAATATATAATATATAATATATAATATATAATATATAATATATAATATATAATATATAATATATAATATATAATATATAATATATAATATATAATATATAATATATAATATATAATATATAATATATAATATATAATATATAATATATAATATATAATATATAATATATAATATATAATATATAATATATAATATATAATATATAATATATAATATATAATATATAATATATAATATATAATATATAATATATAATATATAATATATAATATATAATATATAATATATAATATATAATATATAATATATAATATATAATATATAATATATAATATATAATATATAATATATAATATATAATATATAATATATAATATATAATATATAATATATAATATATAATATATAATATATAATATATAATATATAATATATAATATATAATATATAATATATAATATATAATATATAATATATAATATATAATATATAATATATAATATATAATATATAATATATAATATATAATATATAATATATAATATATAATATATAATATATAATATATAATATATAATATATAATATATAATATATAATATATAATATATAATATATAATATATAATATATAATATATAATATATAATATATAATATATAATATATAATATATAATATATAATATATAATATATAATATATAATATATAATATATAATATATAATATATAATATATAATATATAATATATAATATATAATATATAATATATAATATATAATATATAATATATAATATATAATATATAATATATAATATATAATATATAATATATAATATATAATATATAATATATAATATATAATATATAATATATAATATATAATATATAATATATAATATATAATATATAATATATAATATATAATATATAATATATAATATATAATATATAATATATAATATATAATATATAATATATAATATATAATATATAATATATAATATATAATATATAATATATAATATATAATATATAATATATAATATATAATATATAATATATAATATATAATATATAATATATAATATATAATATATAATATATAATATATAATATATAATATATAATATATAATATATAATATATAATATATAATATATAATATATAATATATAATATATAATATATAATATATAATATATAATATATAATATATAATATATAATATATAATATATAATATATAATATATAATATATAATATATAATATATAATATATAATATATAATATATAATATATAATATATAATATATAATATAGAATAATAATATATAATATATAATATATAATATATAATATATAATATATAATATATAATATATAATATATAATATATTATATATAATATATAATATATAATATATAATATATAATATATAATATATAATATATAATACATAATATATAATATATAATATATAATATATAATATATAATATATAATATATAATATATAATATATAATAATATATAATATATAATATATAATATATAATATATAATATATAATATATAATATATAATATATAATATATAATATATAATATATAATATATAATATATAATATATAATATATAATATATAATATATAATATATAATATATAATATATAATATATAATATATAATATATAATATATAATATATAATATATAATATATAATATATAATATATAATATATAATATATAATATATAATATATAATATATAATATATAATATATAATATATAATATATAATATATAATATATAATATATAATATATAATATATAATATATAATATATAATATATAATATATAATATATAATATATAATATATAATATATAATATATAATAATAATATATAATATATAATATATAATATATAATATATTATATATAATATATAATATATAATATATAATATATAATATATAATATATAATATATAATATATAATATATAATATATAATATATAATATATAATATATAATATATAATATATAATATATAATATATAATATATAATATATAATATATAATATATAATATATAATATATAATATATAATATATAATATATAATATATAATATATAATATATAATATATAATATATAATATATAATATATAATATATAATATATAATATATAATATATAATATATAATATATAATATATAATATCTATATATTAATACGCAAACAAAAAGTTTTGGGTACACTTTTAACTGTGTTAATGTCAATATATTTACATAATATTTATATTGATGGAAAGGTATTTTTGAGTAGAAGTGCAGAATATTATTTTTATTCGAATAGGATGTCATTAAGATAGGTAAATTGAAGGAAACCTAAAAACACCTTTTTCCCAATGGGTTTTTACAGAAAAAACATTAAAATAAATATTGACATAGCACTGTTAAACAACGCTGTTGTAGCATACAGAAAGAAAAGTAAATGCGAGCGTAACAGTGAGATGGCCAAAGATTAACAGAGCTGTGTCGTATTGTTGTTGATAATGCTTTTTCTCATTTTTACTCTCCTTGAACAGAATGAAATTCTGCCGCGTCAGAGTAAAAAAAAAACTGCTTAAAAAGCGCGCTCATATTTTTACCGTTTTTTCTTTCTCTCATGGCGAACTGGAGTTCAGAATTTCGAAGATCGAAATTTGGCTATTTTTTTTTGCATAAATGTGATAAGTTACTGCCCATTAGGCAATTGCAGCACTAATGGGCAATTGCATTAAAAAAACATTTTTTAAATTTTACATTCGTATGAAATTTGTGCGACTGATGCTCCCATAAACAATTATGCTTTCCCCTGTAATAAGCTAAAATTTGCATTTTTGAGTTTTTTCAACGTGAATGTATTTTGTATTGACACTAAATTAATAAATTGTCCGTGAGATGAAAAAATCAAGGCTTTCCTTATAACTATTTTGATAAAATTAAATTTTTATTAAATCTTTTCTATATCTTAAAAAATAATAAAATTTCAAAATAATTTCTTTGAAGGAATAGATTTATATCTCCAATAAATTAAAAGTTATAGCCTCGAACTTATTTTAACTCTCTCGGACATCTTAAATTAAGAGGTGAACATTAAACTTTGTCGTTATTTTTTGGTATTAATTAGAACTCAAAACAAATTAAACTTATGTCATTTGAAAGGTACTATTACATAGACGTGCAGAAAGTATTAAACTATATATCTGAATAAATAAATTATTTATCTGATAGACGAGGCTCCCGACCTTCTAAGAGAGAAATAAAATTTCTGACAAAAAACCCGCTCTTTGATCAATATGATCAAGTTGGTGGGGATAGAGCTCTTGAGTTGGTAGAATTTGAGTTTTTCTAAAAATTAAAAATTCCCTCAACTAATTTAGTGTTATGCATTTATCAACCGTCAAATTTGTAAATAAGGTGTTTTGAATTGAAAAATTCGACTTTCCATGTCAATACCTTGGTCGAATTTTAACGGTTTTACAATTTTTTTAATTATTACTAAAATTTGTTAAATTTTCTACCAAATGTGATAACAATCAGTGTGAAGCTCTAATCAAAAGTATTTTTAATGAATTTTCTAAATATTATCGTTAGTTATTTAGCATGTTTTTCAACCAATTGCCAAGAGAGAGAAAAAACTGTCTCAAATTGAAT
>CATQJF010000068.1:0-26526 GCA_958299015.1 Tetanocera ferruginea | reverse complement strand
AATAATAATAATAATAATAAAATAATAATAATAATAATAATAATAATAATAATAATAATAATAATAATAATAATAATAATAATAATAATAATAATAATAATAATAATAATAATAATAATAATAATAATAATAATAATAATAATAATAATAATATAATAATAATAATAATAATAATAATAATAATAATAATAATAATAATAATAATAATAATAATAATAATAATAATAATAATAATAATAATAATAATAATAATAATAATAATAATAATAATAATAATAATAATAATAATAATAATAATAATAATAATAATAATAATAATAATAATAATAATAATAATAATAATAACAATAATAATAATAATAATAATAATAATAAATAATAATAATAATAATAATAATAATAATAATAATAATAATAATAATAATAATAATAATAATAATAATAATAATAATAATAATAATAATATAATAATAATAATAATAATAATAATAATAATAATAATAATAATAATAACAATAATAATAATAATAATAATAATAATAATAATAATAATAATAATAATAATAATAATAATAATAATAATAATAATAATAATAATAATAATAATAATAATAATAATAATAATAATAATAATAATAATAATAATAATAATAATAATAATAATAATAATAATAATAATAATAATAATAATAATAATAATAATAATAATAATAATAATAATAATAATAATAATAATAATAATAATAATAATAATAATAATAATAATAATAATAATAATAATAATAATAATAATAATAATAATAATAATAATAATAATAATAATAATAATAATAATAATAATAATAATAATAATAATAATAATAATAATAATAATAATAATAATAATAATAATAATAATAATAATAATAATAATAATAATAATAATAATAATAATAATAATAATATAATAATAATATAATAATAATAATAATAATAATAATAATAATAATATAATAATAATAATAATAATAATAATAATAATAATAATAATAATAATAATAATAATAATAATAATAATAATAATAATAATAATAATAATAATAATAATAATAATAATAATAATAATAATAATAATAATAATAATAATAATAATAATAATAATAATAATAATAATAATAATAATAATAATAATAATAATAATAAAATAATAATAATAATAATAATAATAATAATAATAATAATAATAATAATAATAATAATAATAATATAATAATAATAATAATAATAATAATAATAATAATAATAATAATAATAATAATAATAATAATAATAATAATAATAATAATAATAATAATAATAATAATAATAATAATAATAATAATAATAATAATAATAATAATAATAATAATAATAATAATAATAATAATAATAATAATAATAATAATAATAATAATAATAATAATAATAATAATAATAATAATAATAATAATAATAATAATAATAATAATAATAATAATAATAATAATAATAATAATAATAATAATAATAATAATAATAATAATAATAATAATAATAATAATAATAATAATAATAATAATAATAATAATTAATAATAATAATAATAATAATAATAATAATAATAATAATAATAATAATAATAATAATAATAATAATAATAATAATAATAATAATAATAATAATAATAATAATAATAATAATAATAATAATAATAATAATAATAATAATATAATAATAATAATAATAATAATAATAATAATAATAATAATAATAATAATAATAATAATAATAATAATAATAATAATAATAATAATAATAATAATAATAATAATAATAATAATAATAATAATAATAATAATAATAATAATAATAATAATAATAATAATAATAATAATAATAATAATAATAATAATAATAATAATAATAATAATAATAATAATAATAATAATAATAATAATAATAATAATAATAATAATAATAATAATAATAATAATAATAATAATAATAATAATAATAATAATAATAATAATAATAATAATAATAATAATAATAATAATAATAATAATAATAATAATAATAATAATAATAATAATAATAATAATAATAATAATAATAATAATAATAATAATAATAATAATAATAATAATAATAATAATAATAATAATAATAATAATAATAATAATAATAATAATAATAATAATAATAATAATAATAATAATAATAATAATAATAATAATAATAATAATAATAATAATAATAATAATAATAATAATAATAATAATAATAATAATAATAATAATAATAATAATAATAATAATAATAATAATAATAATAATAATAATAATAATAATAATAATAATAATAATAATAATAATAATAATAATAATAATAATAATAATAATAATAATAATAATAATAATAATAATAATAATAATAATAATAATAATAATAATAATAATAATAATAATAATAATAATAATAATAATAATAATAATAATAATAATAATATAATAATAATAATATAATAATAATAATAATAATAATAATAATAATAATAATAATAATAATAATAATAATAATAATAATAATAATAATAATAATAATAATAATAATAATAATATAATAATAATAATAATAATAATAATAATAATAATAATAATAATAATAATAATAATAATAATAATAATAATAATAATAATAATAATAATAATAATAATAATAATAATAATAATAATAATAATAATAATAATAATAATAATAATAATAATAATAATAATAATAATAATAATAATAATAATAATAATAATAATAATAATAATAATAATAATAATAATAATAATAATAATAATAATAATAATAATAATAATAATAATAATAATAATAATAATAATAATAATATAATAATAATAATAATAATAATAATAATAATAATAATAATAATAATAATAATAATAATAATAATAATAATAATAATAATAATAATAATAATAATATAATAATAATAATAATAATAATAATAATAATAATAATAATAATAATAATAATAATAATAATAATAATAATAATAATAATAATAATAATAATAATAATAATAATAATAATAATAATAATAATAATAATAATAATAATAATAATAATAATAATAATAATAATAATAATAATAATAATAATAATAATAATAATAATAATAATATAATAATAATATATAATAATAATAATAATAATAATAATAATAATAATAATAATAATAATAATAATAATAATAATAATAATAATAATAATAATAATAATAATAATAATAATAATAATAATAATAATAATAATAATAATAATAATAATAATAATAATAATAATAATAATAATAATAATAATAATAATAATAATAATAATAATAATAATAATAATAATAATAATAATAATAATAATAATAATAATAATAATAATAATAATAATAATAATAATAATAATAATAATAATAATAATAATAATAATAATAATAATAATAATAATAATAATAATAATAATAATAATAATAATAATAATAATAATAATAATAATAATAATAATAATAATAATAATAATAATAATAATAATAATAATAATAATAATAATAATAATAATAATAATAATAATAATAATAATAATAATAATAATAATAATAATAATAATAATAATAATAATAATAATAATAATAATAATAATAATAATAATAATAATAATAATAATAATAATAATAATAATAATAATAATAATAATAATAATAATAATAATAATAATAATAATAATAATAATAATATAATAATAATAATAATAATAATAATAATAATAATAATAATAATAATAATAATAATAATAATAATAATAATAATAATAATAATAATAATAATAATAATAATAATAATAATAATAATAATAATAATAATAATAATAATAATAATAATAATAATAATAATAATAATAATAATAATAATAATAATAATAATATAATAATAATAATAATAATAATAATAATAATAATAATAATAATAATAATAATAATAATAATAATAATAATAATAATAATAATAATAATAATAATAATAATAATAATAATAATAATAATAATAATAATAATAATAATAATAATAATAATAATAATAATAATAATAATAATAATAATAATAATAATAATAATAATAATAATAATAATAATAATAATAATAATAATAATAATAATAATAATAATAATAATAATAATAATAATAATAATAATAATAATAATAATAATAATAATAATAATAATAATAATAATAATAATAAAATAATAATAATAATAATAATAATAATAATAATAATAATAATAATAATAATAATAAATAATAATAATAATAAATAATATAATAATAATAATAATATAATAATAATAATAATAATAATAATAATAATAATAATAATAATAATAATAATAATAATAATAATAATAATAATAATAATAATAATAATAATAATAATAATAATAATAATAATAATAATAATAATAATAATAATAATAATAATAATAATAATAATAATAATAATAATAATAATAATAATAATAATAATAATAATAATAATAATAATAATAATACTAATAATAATAATAATAATAATAATAATAATAATAATAATAATAATAATAATAATATAATAATAATAATAATAATAATAATAATAATAATAATAATAATAATAATAATAATAATAATAATAATAATAATAATAATAATAATAATAATAATAATAATAATAATAATAATAATAATAATAATAATAATAATAATAATAATAATAATAATAATAATAATAATAATAATAATAATAATAATAATAATAATAATAATAATAATAATAATAATAATAATAATAATAATAATAATAATAATAATAATAATAATAATAATAATAATAATAATAATAATAATAATAATAATAATAATAATAATAATAATAATAATAATAATAATAATAATAATAATAATAATAATAATAATAATAATAATAATAATAATAATAATAATAATAATAATAATAATAATAATAATAATAATAATAATAATAATAATAATAATAATAATAATAATAATAATAATAATAATAATAATAATAATAATAATAATAATAATAATAATAATAATAATAATAATAATAATAATAATAATAATAATAATAATAATAATAATAATAATAATAATAATAATAATAATAATAATAATAATAATAATAATAATAATAATAATAATAATAATAATAATAATAATAATAATAAAATAATAATAATAATAATAATAATAATAATAATAATAATAATAATAATAATAATAATAATAATAATAATAATAATAATAATAATAATAATAATAATAATAATAATAATAATAATATAATAATAATAATAATAATAATAATAATAATAATAATAATAATAATAATAATAATAATAATAATAATAATAATAATAATAATAATAATAATAATAATAATAATAATAATAATAATAATAATAATAATAATAATAATAATAATAATAATAATAATAATAATAATAATAATAATAATAATAATAATAATAATAATAATAATAATAATAATAATAATAATAATAATAATAATAATAATAATAATAATAATAATAATAATAATAATAATAATAATAATAATAATAATAATAATAATAATAATAATAATAATAATAATAATAATAATAATAATAATAATAATAATAATAATAATAATAATAATAATAATAATAATAATAATAATAATAATAATAATAATAATAATAATAATAATAATAATAATAATAATAATAATAATAATAATAATAATAATAATAATAATAATAATAATAATAATAATAATAATAATAATAATAATAATAATAATAATAATAATAATAATAATAATAATAATAAAAATAATAATAATAATAATAATAATAATAATAATAATAATAATAATAATAATAATAATAATAATAATAATAATAAAAATAATAATAATAATAATAATAATAATAATAATAATAATAATAATAATAATAATAATAATAATAATAATAATAATAATAATAATAATAATAATAATAATAATAATAATAATAATAATAATAATAATAATAATAATAATAATAATAATAATAATAATAATAATAATAATAATAATAATAATAATAATAATAATAATAATAATAATAATAATAATAATAATAATAATAATAATAATAATAATAATAATAATAATAATAATAATAATAATAATAATAATAATAATAATAATAATAATAATAATAATAATAATAATAATAATAATAATAATAATAATAATAATAATAATAATAATAATAATAATAATAATAATAATAATAATAATAATAATAATAATAATAATAATAATAATAATAATAATAATAATAATAATAATAATAATAATAATAATAATAATAATAATAATAATAATAATAATAATAATAATAATAATAATAATAATAATAATAATAATATAATAATAATAATAATAATAATAATAATAATAATAATAATAATAATAATAATAATAATAATAATAATAATAATAATAATAATAATAATAATAATAATAATAATAATAATAATAATAATAATAATAATAATAATAATAATAATAATAATAATAATAATAATAATAATATAATAATAATAATAATAATAATAATAATAATAATAATAATAATAATATAATAATAATAATAATAATAATATAATAATAATAATAATAATAATAATAATAATAATAATAATAATAATAATAATAATAATAATAATAATAATAATAATAATAATAATAATAATAATAATAATAATAATAATAATAATAATAATAATAATAATAATAATAATAATAATAATAATAATAATAATAATAATAATAATAATAATAATAATAATAATAATAATAATAATAATAATAATAATAATAATAATAATAATAATAATAATAATAATAATAATAATAATAATAATAATAATAATAATAATAATAATAATAATAATAATAATAATAATAATAATAATAATAATAATAATAATAATAATAATAATAATAATAATAATAATAATAATAATAATAATAATAATAATAATAATAATAATAATAATAATAATAATAATAATAATAATAATAATAATAATAATAATAATAATAATAATAATAATAATAATAATAATAATAATAATAATAATAATAATAATAATAATAATAATAATAATAATAATAATAATAATAATAATAATAATAATAATAATAATAATAATAATAATAATAATAATAATAATAATAATAATAATAATAATAATAATAATAATAATAATAATAATAATAATAATAATAATAATAATAATAATAATAATAATAATAATAATAATAATAATAATAATAATAATAATAATAATAATAATAATAATAATAATAATAATAATAATAATAATAATAATAATAATAATAATAATAATAATAATAATAATAATAATAATAATAATAATAATAATAATAATAATAATAATAATAATAATAATAATAATAATAATAATAATAATAATAATAATAATAATAATAATAATAATAATAATAATAATAATAATAATAATAATAATAATAATAATAATAATAATAATAATAATAATAATAATAATAATAATAATAATAATAATAATAATAATAATAATAATAATAATAATAATAATAATAATAATAATAATAATAATAATAATAATAATAATAATAATAATAATAATAATAATAATAATAATAATAATAATAATAATAATAATAATAATAATAATAATAATAATAATAATAATAATAATAATAATAATAATAATAATAATAATAATAATAATAATAATAATAATAATAATAATAATAATAATAATAATAATAATAATAATAATAATAATAATAATAATAATAATAATAATAATAATAATAATAATAATAATAATAATAATAATAATAATAATAATAATAATAATAATAATAATAATAATAATAATAATAATAATAATAATAATAATAATAATAATAATAATAATAATAATAATAATAATAATAATAATATAATAATAATAATAATAATAATAATAATAATAATAATAATAATAATAATAATAATAATAATAATAATAATAATAATAATAATAATAATAATAATAATAATAATAATAATAATAATAATAATAATAATAATAATAATAATAATAATAATAATAATAATAATAATAATAATAATAATAATAATAATAATAATAATAATAATAATAATAATAATAATAATAATAATAATAATAATAATAATAATAATAATAATAATAATAATAATAATAATAATAATAATAATAATAATAATAATAATAATAATAATAATAATAATAATAATAATAATAATAATAATAATAATAATAATAATAATAATAATAATAATAATAATAATAATAATAATAATAATAATAATAATAATAATAATAATAATAATAATAATAATAATAATAATAATAATAATAATAATAATAATAATAATAATAATAATAATAATAATAATAATAATAATAATAATAATAATAATAATAATAATAATAATAATAATAATAATAATAATAATAATAATAATAATAATAATAATAATAATAATAATAATAATAATAATAATAATAATAATAATAATAATAATAATAATAATAATAATAATAATAATAATAATAATAATAATAATAATAATAATAATAATAATAATAATAATAATAATAATAATAATAATAATAATAATAATAATAATAATAATAATAATAATAATAATAATAATAATAATAATAATAATAATAATAATAATAATAATAATAATAATAATAATAATAATAATAATAATAATAATAATAATAATAATAATAATAATAATAATAATAATAATAATAATAATAATAATAATAATAATAATAATAATAATAATAATAATAATAATAATAATAATAATAATAATAATAATAATAATAATAATAATAATAATAATAATAATAATAATAATAATAATAATAATAATAATAATAATAATAATAATAATAATAATAATAATAATAATAATAATAATAATAATAATAATAATAATAATAATAATAATAATAATAATAATAATAATAATAATAATAATAATAATAATAATAATAATAATAATAATAATAATAATAATAATAATAATAATAATAATAATAATAATAATAATAATAATAATAATAATAATAATAATAATAATAATAATAATAATAATAATAATAATAATAATAATAATAATAATAATAATAATAATAATAATAATAATAATAATAATAATAATAATAATAATAATAATAATAATAATAATAATAATAATAATAATAATAATAATAATAATAATAATAATAATAATAATAATAATAATAATAATAATAATAATAATAATAATAATAATAATAATAATAATAATAATAATAATAATAATAATAATAATAATAATAATAATAATAATAATAATAATAATAATAATAATAATAATAATAATAATAATAATAATAATAATAATAATAATAATAATAATAATAATAATAATAATAATAATAATAATAATAATAATAATAATAATAATAATAATAATAATAATAATAATAATAATAATAATAATAATAATAATAATAATAATAATAATAATAATAATAATAATAATAATAATAATAATAATAATAATAATAATAATAATAATAATAATAATAATAATAATAATAATAATAATAATAATAATAATAATAATAATAATAATAATAATAATAATAATAATAATAATAATAATAATAATAATAATAATAATAATAATAATAATAATAATAATAATAATAATAATAATAATAATAATAATAATAATAATAATAATAATAATAATAATAATAATAATAATAATAATAATAATAATAATAATAATAATAATAATAATAATAATAATAATAATAATAATAATAATAATAATAATAATAATAATAATAATAATAATAATAATAATAATAATAATAATAATAATAATAATAATAATAATAATAATAATAATAATAATAATAATAATAATAATAATAATAATAATAATAATAATAATAATAATAATAATAATAATAATAATAATAATAATAATAATAATAATAATAATAATAATAATAATAATAATAATAATAATAATAATAATAATAATAATAATAATAATAATAATAATAATAATAATAATAATAATAATAATAATAATAATAATAATAATAATAATAATAATAATAATAATAATAATAATAATAATAATAATAATAATAATAATAATAATAATAATAATAATAATAATAATAATAATAATAATAATAATAATAATAATAATAATAATAATAATAATAATAATAATAATAATAATAATAATAATAATAATAATAATAATAATAATAATAATAATAATAATAATAATAATAATAATAATAATAATAATAATAATAATAATAATAATAATAATAATAATAATAATAATAATAATAATAATAATAATAATAATAATAATAATAATAATAATAATAATAATAATAATAATAATAATAATAATAATAATAATAATAATAATAATAATAATAATAATAATAATAATAATAACAATAATAATAATAATAATAATAATAAAAATAATAATAATAATAATAATAATAATAATAATAATAATAATAATAATAATAATAATAATAATAATAATAATAATAATAATAATAATAATAATAATAATAATAATAATAATAATAATAATAATAATAATAATAATAATAATAATAATAATAATAATAATAATAATAATAATAATAATAATAATAATAATAATAATAATAATAATAATAATGTTATGTTTGATTATATAATTTATGTAGTTTAATAACTTATATCCAACTGACTACTTACTTCTACTTACTTCTATTTATATAACGTTGAAAACAATAACCAGGCGGTGATTAACACATTTGGGAAATGTGTCAAACTATTTCGGTTTCAATTTGTCTTTTGGACTTTCTGCTGGGGTTTGTCCGGCGATCATATGTCGTCGCATTCGTTGCAATAAAAAATGCAATAAAAGAATGAGTGTAAAAGGGAGTAATAACCCGAGAAAGGTCATATGTCCGTTTGGCTTATCACTTGGTTATTGTTTCCACGTTGACCTACATTTGACTAAAGTCACTACACCTTCCCCGTTTTTGAAAGCGTGATCATACAAATAGAGACTATTTGAATCATCATGCTGTACAATGGAATTTTGCTTGGGGTGTCAAATGTATTTTGTTGTTTAGTTTACTTGTATATGTAATTTGTAAAAAGATTTTTGGTTTCTTGTGTATATTTTTATTTTGACCTTATTGTAAAAGATTTAATTTGGAAAATTTACATAGTTTGTATTTGTGAACTTTAAGTATTTATATATTTATTTAAAAAGAAAATTTGTTCACAAACAAGACGGAGTCTTTTAAATGCAGTAAGGATATATATAAATAATAATAACAATAACATTTTATTTCTTTATCTGTGAAATCTTTGTGATTGACATTTCATATAAATTAAATTTTTTGCTTCGTTAATTTTATTTAATTTTAGACTGTTTTAAATGTTGTGATAATGCACTGTTATAATATGTGAAAGGTTAATAATGAAAAATTTGTTATTTTTTTTTTTTTAATTGTATATAATATTTATGTATTTGGCGTTAACACTTAGTTATTTTAATTTAGGTATTAATGTATTAGTCCTGGCCAGGATAGTCTTAAAATACGTTTTTAAAAGTTTATTATGCTAATTTTAATGTGTTTTTATGTACAATGGTTATTTTTGATTTTATATCGATTTTGCAATTACCCTGAATGTCTGTTTCTATAACTTTATATGGGCCTTTAAAGATGCTGTCCAGCTTGTGGCCGGCTTCATCCTTTAGGTAGACCATGCTGTTTGCTAGAATACTTTGTGGATTTGCTTTTTTATCGTAATTTTCCTTTGTTTTTACCTTTGTTTTCTCTAGTAAATCTTTCGCTTGTTTTTGAGCTGTCTGTAGTTTAAATTTTAATTCTGATTTGTAGTCATCTATATTGTAGATTGGATCAACTTTACCGTTTAATGTGAAGTCGTAAGGTGTGGTAGTTTTACCGTAAACTAGCTCAAATGGTGTATAGCCATGGGTTGTTGATGGCGTCGTATTATAGTAATACGTGAAATATTTGAGCCAGTGGTCCCAGTCTAGTTTATTTATTGAAATATAGGACCTTATGTATTCATTAAATGTTCTATGTGAACGTTCTACTGTACCTAGTGTTTGGTGGTGATATGGAGTGCTTGTTTTATTTTCTGTCTTCAGTAGTTTACATATTTCCTCGAAAAGTTGATTCTTGTATTCGGTACCCATGTCTGTTAGTATGCGTTTAATGGGTCCGTGAACTAAAATGCAGTTTTCTACTATTGCTTTGGCTACTATATTAGCTGCTTTACTAGGTATTGCTACAGTTATGAGAAACTTTGATAAATCGCAAATTATTGTAAGAGCGTATTCGTTCCCGTTGAATGATCTGGGAAGAGGGCCTACAGTATCGATTTGAACGATGTCAAAAGCGGTTGCTGGTGTGTTTGTTATAATAAAAGGCTCTATTTTATTTTTACCCGACTTGTTTTTATTACAGCTTTCACAATTTTTAACATAAGACTTCACGTCTGAAGCCATGTTTTTCCATGTATACTGTCGTCTAATTTTTGATAACAATCGTGTGACACCTGGGTGGCCTCCAAATACAGGGTCATAATGATATTTTTCCAGAAGTTCTACTTTTTGCTTTTGTGAAGTGATTTTGGTTATTTGCGGTGTTATTCCAATTATTACCTTCTTTAAGGTTTTGTTGCCTACCTTTTTTAATTCCTAAATATCTATATGTTTAAACAAATTGTCATTGATAGCTATCTTTATGCCTGTAAAGTTATTATTACCAACTGCTTTTTCAAGTTTGAGAAAGAATTGCTCTAGCGCAATTTTCTTATAAGCAATAATATCTTTAGCATCAAATTTAAATATTTCTTTCTTTCCATGGAGTAATACTAATTTCGAGGATTCTGTTAATTTTCCATTAGTGGTGCACCTAAGTGTGAGGCGAGGTAATTTTTTCACTTCTTGATTTGTAATAGTATTGTATACGTGTTGTATGTTGTCTTTTTGTTTTTCGGTGGTTTTGGTGTTAGGGGGTGTATCCTTGGATTTGGACCTTGTGATTACTTGTATCATGGCAGAGTTTTCTTCTTTGAGTCGCTTAATTTGCCCAAAATCAATGATAGAGCATCCGCGCCGCAATTGTCCCTACCTTTAATATATTCAATTTCAAAATCGAATTCCTTGAGGTCGAGTCTCATTCTTGTCAATTTGGAGGAAGGATTCTTCATTGCAAAGAGGTATGTTAGCGGTTTGTGATCACTTTTTATTAAGAATTTAGTACCATAGATGTACGGCTTGAAGAAATCTATGGCCCAATGGATTGCCGTAAGTTCTTGTTCTATAACTGACTTGTTGGCTTCCCCTTTAGTGAATGCTTTTGACGCGAAGGCAATAGGTAATTGTGTACCATTATAATCCTGACTCAATACAGCACCACAAGCTATTTTGCTTGCAACGGTGGTGATACAGAATGGTTTTTCAAAATCTGGATATTGAAGTATTTCAGGTGATAGTAAAGAATTTCTTAGGTATTCAAATGCATTTTCACAATCGGTTGTCCAGATGAATGGAGTTTTCTTTCCCGTTAATTTGGTGATATGTGTTGAATGATTAGCAAAATTCGGTATGAATCTTCTATAGTAATTAACGAATGCTACAAATCTTTTGCATTCATCGGCATTTGTCGGTCTTGGGTAGGAAAGAATTTTATCGAATTTTGATTCGTCTGGTAAGATTCCCTGATCCGTGCATTTGTGTCCTAGAAATGTTACTTGGGAGTCAAAGAATTTGCATTTATCTGGGTGAAGTTTAAGATTTGTGGCTCCACAAATCGAAAACTGATTTTAAATTTTCAAGCATGTGATTTTCCGAGCAGCCTACATCATCCATATAAATGAACGTTTTATTCGGCTTAAGGCCGGAAAATGCAATATTCATCATTCGTTGGAATGAGTTGGGCGCAATTTTTAATCCAAATGGTAAACGCTTGAATCTAAATGATCCTTGATCGGATGAGAAAGATGTTATGTTTCTTGAATTCTCCTCTAGTTCTATTTGATGAAAACCAGAGATTAAATCCAGACAGGAAAAATATTTGGCACGACCCAATTGATCGAGAATATCATCGATTCTTGGAAGTGGGTATTTGTCTGACGCTAGTTTTTTGTTAACCTGTCTATAGTCTATTACTAATCTCCATTTTTTTTCTGATGAATTTGGTAAGGATTTCTTAGGTACAAGAAGAATTGGGCTATTATATTCCGATACTGAAGTCATCTTTCATTAACTTGTCTATATGTTTTTTGATTTCGGGTTTATGATTATGTGGCAATCTATAGTTTTTAATGTAGACTGGTGTCTCGTCTTTCAAATGCAATTTTTGTCTATAAAAATTGTTAACAGTACAGGGGTCAGTCTCTAAAGCGAATACATCTGAATAGTCTGAGCATAATTTTAGTAATTTATCTCGGTGATATAAAGGACAGTTTTGGGTTAATTTACTTAATATAGTGTGCCTTCTCTCTTCAGTATCGATTGTTTTGCTGATGTTAACCACATTGTAGTCATCTAAGGATTCTGTTTTGATTTTATTTTGTTTAAGAAAAACGTTATTATCTGTTGTAATTATTATCCTGACATATGGATTCCTCGTGTTAACTATTGTATTTCCTATTATTATGCCTTCTTCTAACTCTTGGCTTGGGATTAGTATATTTTCTGCGGTTGCAACTATGTGGATCTTCCTAATTACTTCCGCTCTTGCCGAAGTCTGAAATTTCTATCACCAAGTGACCTTTTAGAGAGTTATTTATTTATTGGCCAAACAAGGCAAATTACTTATTCTAACAGGTTTTTTTTTTTTTTTTTTTTTGTTTTCTCCCTCACCTTTCCTTTTTATTGTGTTCGATGATATCAATTCAATGTGGGCGTAATCCGCCCACCTGAATGACATGATTTCAAGAACATGTCGAAAAAAAAAGGCAAGAAGAAAAGCAAAAATAAGGTGAACTTACATACTAACATATTTTAATAAGAAAAGGAACTTATTATCACTACTATGCTAATTTGTAAATTTATTTACCAAACCAAATATACATACATATATATATATAATTTATCTCGAACCTGGGCTAATTTTGGTAATTGAGAAATTTAGATAGGGTAAGCTTGAAAGAGGATTTGGGCATGGAAGGTGAGTAGCATGAGGAGATTAGATTAAACTCCCAGCAAACTGCTGATATTCAGTTAGCAGTCGAGTATGCCTAGAACGTCTTATTGGGTTGTTGAAGGAAATCAAACTAGAAATATATTCGCTGTCAATAGCACCATTAATAACATCGAACGTGAAGCATGAGCCCAATAATGACCTCCTTGATGATAATGGCATCAGATTTAAAAGGCTGAGTCTATAAACATATGATGGAAGGCTACAATAATCCCGGGGATTATACATGTCTCTCAGTGCGTATAGCAAGAATTGCTTTTGAATAGATTCAATTCTTTCACTATGGGAACCGAAAGATGGATTCCAAATTATGCAGGCATATTCAAGTATCGGTCGCACTAATGCACAGTATAAGGATGTAGTGACCCAAATATTCTTGAATTCGTTTGCTCGTCTTTTAATAAAACCAAGCTGTTTACTGGCCCTGGACAAAATTTTATCATAGTGCAGATTAAAGCGCATCTTGCAATCTAAGACAACACCAAGATCCACTATATGATTGACTCTTTTAAGCTCAGTATTATTGAGATGGTAGGTATTTGATGCTACGTTGTTCTTTCGAGAAAAGCTTATAACATTGCATTTATTGACATTAAGGTGAAGTTTATTTTGGATACACCATTGTTCAAGAGACAAAAGTTTTGACTGCAAAAAATGTGCATCTGCCTCCGATTTAATTGCATAGTACATTTTTAAATCATCTGCGTACATAAAATGTGGGATATCGTTTAGAACTTCTGACAAGTCGGAAATGAATATGTTAAAAAGGAGAGGACCAAGGTGGCTACCTTGTGGAACTCCTGAGGAGACTACATTTTTTTTAGGCAAAATTCCTTGAAATATAGATATGATTTTATCCAACTTAGTGTCGACCCGGCAATACCAAATTTTTTTAATTTATATATTAGAATGTTGTGATCCACTCGATCGAAGGCTTTACTGAAATCAGTATAAACAGCATCTATTTGGTGTCCTTTTTCCATTTTGACTAAAACATCCGATACCATGATCATAAGATTAGTGGTGGTAGACCGTCCTTTTCGGAACCCGTGTTGATGCTCATTTAGAAGTGGGTTGATGAGACGTGTAAGCTTATCACAAATAATTTTTTCAAAGAGTTTTGGAATAGCTGACAAAATTGCTATGCCTCTATAATTTTCAATTGATCGTTTATCACCATTCTTGTAAATTGGTGTAAGATAGGATGTTTTCCAATATGAAGGAAATATCCCACAAGACAGTGATTCATCAAAAATGATGTGCAACGGCAAAAGCAGTTGGTCTAAACAACGCACCAAGAAGCTTGTAGGTATAAGATCTGGTCCTGGTCCCTTTAATAAATTCAAGTCTTGTATTGCATTAGAAATCTCTTCCTGCGTTATATATAAACTTTCAACCATAATAGGTGCGCTTGGATGAGAAATTTCAAATTGGGTAGATGGTTGACAAAATACATCCTTGAAATGCTCCGCAAATAAATTGCTTATATCATGAGGATTAGACGACTTGACATTACCTTTAAACATAGCCGAGGGATAGCCACTAGATTTTCGCTTCATGTTAACAAAGTCAAAGAATTTTCTCGGCTCTTGGACAATTTTCTCTCCGATAAGGTTCGTGTACAACTTGTACGATTCTACAGACTTGATGGAGAATTCTTTTGATAGCTCGTCATATCGTAGCTTCAGTTCATTGCTTATATTATTATTATCAGTGTTTTTGAGTAGTTTGTAAAGTTTATTTCTCTGATTCCTCAAAAATCTGAGATTTTTATCTAGCCATGGTTCTGAAAGCTTGTTCTTTTTCTTTATTTTTGGCACAAAACTTTCAATAGCAATAAAAATGTGCTGATAAAATCTAGAGACAGCGCTGTCTACATCTAAGTTGGATAGAACATAATTCCAGTTTAGAGCATTTAAATGATATTTTATACTTTCATAATCAGCGTTGAGGTAATCGTACGCAATGGTGTCATTATAGGATTATGGTGAACAGTGTTAGTTAACAAATTTTCTGCTTCAATACATGGACTAACCTTCACTTCATCATACGAGTTAGTAAATATTAGGTCCAACCATCTGCCATTTTGATTTTGTACAGAAGAAATTTGCTGCAGGTCACTGCCATAAAAGGTGCTGAGTAATGTGAAATCTATGACATTAGAAAGGTTAACAGGAAGAAGATAGTTGTCATTTTCATCGGTCACAAAAGAAATATTTGGACGATTAAAGTCACCAAGAATAACAACCTTGTCTTCCTCTTTTAGGGTGGAAGAAAAGGAGGATAGTGTTTCACAAAGTTCGTTGTAAGTTGTTTCGCTTGAGCCGGGAGGAATGTAAACGACACCTATGTACATACAAAGACTATTTCCTGAACAAACTCTAATTATTCTGTGATCGAAGAGTTTATGAGTTGGTGTATCTATTAGCTCACTTGAGAGAGAATTGTGAGATGCTATAATAACTCCACCTCCTCGAGAAAGACCTGTTGAGGAGTAGTCTCGATCCTTTCTGAAAACAGTCCAGTTACTGTCAAGAATTTCCTCATTTTTGAATGTATCATTTAACCATGTCTCAGTGAATACAAGAACATTGAAATGACATGATTTGGCGTCCACATAAAGTTTATTCAATTTGCTTCTCATGCCACCACAATTATGGTAAAAAATTTTCAAAAAATTGCAGTTAGGGACGATAATATTGTTGGTGTTCTCTACGTGATTTTTGAAGAAGGGAGACATGTTTAGACCTCACGTGAGTGCCATATGTGTGTAGATCCGCCTTGACTTGATCAATCGTGACACCGAGACTCTCGTGAAAGCGAACAAATAAATTACGCAAGTCATCAACATCGGTAGGCAGATCTTCTTGCTGAATCAACACTCTTAGATTGGTTTTGGTCTTGCCTTCTATGCATGTTGAATCCGGTGCTTTATGCATATAAGCAAGATACAAACGAACGTTGTTGTAGACGCTGTTCTCCCTAAGGCGAGAAAGAGCATATCTGCTCTCAGTGTTTTCGCAAGAGTTTATTGTCAATTTCACTTTTGGCGGAAGTAGTGGGTCTAGAAACGACGTAGGGCTACCAGGTTGATTATTAGGCACATTTTGAACTGGGACTGGTTTTGGTGGGACACTAACCGTTGGTGGTAATGGATTTAATGTATGGGAATGAATGAAATTAGGGTACTTATCATTATCCGTTTCATTATTATTAAGATTAAATGAAACACGGTTACGTCTTTGATAAGTAGGAGATTTATTCGATACTAGATTGTTTTCAGTATTAACCTTATTAGTTAAGGCACTATGCTGCTTGACGACAGTAGAGAAACTGGGGAAAATGTTAGTTTTCAGATTCCAATTAGTATCTAAATGGGGCTTAGGTTGGAACTTAGGTTGGGACGTAGGTTGGAACTTAGGTTGCATGAACTTATTTGATGGATTAGGTTTGGGGTCAGGATCAGGGAGGTTTACCTTTCCTTTATAAAGAGGATTCTTAGAACCAGGTTTTGAGGTAGAGTTAAGATAAGAATTATCAGAGTTTGACTTAGATTTAGACTTATTGTAAGATCTGGAATTAATATTGAAATGAGAATTAGAGCTAGAACTATAATTAATTTTAGAATATTGATTGATTGATTTAGTTTTAGGATTAATTTTCGATACCGAACTTGCTGACATCGTTTCTTTTACCGGCTTATCTGTCCATTCTGTAATTTGCCACTTTCCATTTCGCTCGCCTTCACTAGTGGTATTCAGGAACATCCACGCAAATTCCGCTGGGATGTTAAGTTTGAAACTGCAGAATTTTTTGCGTTTATTTGCAATCTTCGAACAGTTTGTAACAGATATACCAAACTTTTTGCGGAAGTAGTTGCACATCCAGGATATACTTGTTTTAACGTGTGGGCCCTTTATAAACAGAGTAGTTTTGTTTTTTTGATTCAAATCATGCAGCTTTTTTATTCTTTTCTCCCACTGAGTTGAAGTCCATGATGTTCCAAACTTATGAATTAAGTTGGTACGAGGAGCTGCAATCGGTGGTGAATGCTGTGGTGAAGTAGCTAAACGAGAACCAGGTTGTGAGTCCTTATGGTTTTTGTATTGTTTATGCGAGGGTGAAGGTCGCAGCGAAGGAGAGTGTAACGTGGCGTTCATCATTTCCTCGAAAATAGATGAAGTATCTGCTGCGATACCGGTTCTGTGTTCTCAGGTATGCTCATAACCCTGTTGGGAGCAGAACTAATAACATCCGTTATTTCTGCTAACACCGCACGGAACAAACCCATATCACCGCTGATTTCGTTAATTTTGTGATATAAGACTTCAATAAGTGGATCCGGCTGCTGAGATGGTGTAGGAAGTTTTCTTGAATTGGACTGGATCAGGATGTCGAGGTCATTTTGAAGATGCGCGATTTTATCGTTTATATTTTTGATGGCTTCAGTTGTTTTGTTTTTTTCAAAATTAATATTAATTGAATCACTGATGCCACATATCGCAGTTTCAAAGGAATTCACAGTGTTTATGCAACCGGAAGTAGAGTCTGAAACTTTTGTTATGTTTTTTATAATTTTATCCAGTTTCAAGTCCATGTCAATTTTCCCTGTTTCGAAGGCACTATTGAGCTCTTCAGCCGTTTTTATCACGACATCGAGTTTCGAGGTTTGATCAAGATATTTTTTAATGCAAAGTTTGCTGTCCGATCGTATTGCATTTGTAGTTTCACTGAGACACTGTACCGCGAGGAGGACATGAGAAAGTGAAATTTCTTTGCATTCATCACAGTAGAACACAAAGTTATTTAAATAGTCATTTAAATATATTTGGCTTCTTTTAGTTAGTCCTATGCATGACACGTGGTATGAGTTTCCACAAATACCCTTGCATACCACCAAAGGTACCTTATGGTCATCGACGGGGCAAGAAGTTGAAGCACAAATTTTCTCCATTATTTCACTTTTGTTGTTAAAAAATTGGTTTTAGTAGGTCAGCAGGTCAGCAAACAAAAGTAATGGCAAGCGGTCGAACTAAGCGAACAATAAGTATAAGTGCAGATATAGCACTTTTAGAAGTCACAATTACTTTAACGTTAAAGAACTTAAGCAAATAGCAAATTATTGATTTTATTGCTTTTACTGCTTTAATTTTTTTTTTCTTTTATATTATTGCACTTTTTACTGCCGCGATTTATTAAAATTGTAGCGCAGCTTATTTATGATGAGTCAAACGAAAACAAATTATTGTTTTTAGTAGGTCAGCGGGTTGGCAAACAAAAGTAGTGGCAAGTGGTCGAATTTAAAGTTCAATAACAGCGAAGAAAATTATTGATCTTATTAATTTATTTTTAATAAGCACTTTTAACTTTGGCGATTATTTAAGCAAATTGCAGCGGAGCTTATTTAAGAGACGTCTGTACGGTTTTGAGGTTGAAAAGCGAAAGAGGTCGTAATATCAATAGACTTGGACCATTATGCTTGTAATCTAATAAACAATTGAATTGTTTTATGAAGTCTAACCCTATAATACCATCGCAAGGGATTGGAAAATTTTCATCTACTATTTGGAAATTATGAATGATTTCTGAGTTGTTTATATAAAGTGTTGCTGTAGTGGCACCTAAAGTTTTTATGGTACCATTTCCTATGCCTTTTAAATTGTAGATATGATTTTTATTTATTTGAATTTGGTCATTTGTTGATGTTTTGTAAATACTTATTTCCGTGTCTGTGTCTATTAAAAAGGTGGACTCGTAGTCATTTAGTGAGGAATTTATAGTGACAAAGTTACTAGATGACAAATTGATGTTTAATAAGTTCGCAGTGTTTAATTTTACGCACTCGCCAGTTGGGCATTCTGGGGGTGCTCTGCGTTTTCCGACGCTTCCGTGTAGCGTAAATTTCTGTTTGGGTTATTACGGCCCCTATAATTATTATTATTATTGTTGTTTCTGTTAGGGTTACTATTACCGTTATTATGGTTGTTATAGTTACTGTGGTTTCTACCCCGATTACTTTGGTAATAGTTTTTGTAGTTTCGATTACCTCTGTAAGAATTATTTCCTCTAAATGAATTATTTCTCCTGTTGGAATTGTTCCCCCTGTGTGAGTTATTTATATAGTTCACCTGAAGGGTGCCTGTGCTTTCAGCCCCTAACTCAATGAATTTGGTGACTGCGTCACTAACCGTTTAAAACTGACCTGCCTTCATTAACATTTTTACTTCATCAGACCTTGCATTTGTTCTTATTGCTTTGGCTGCCGACTGCGCTGAGTAGTTTCTTGCCAACGCTGACGACATTCCATCAGAAATGTAAGCGAACTCTAGCTGTTGTGCAAGGGATTCAATTTCCTTAGCGAAATCGCCGTCAGTCTTGTTTTGTTGTTTTATGCTCAACAATTTGACTGCTATACTTTGTGACGACTCGTGTTTCACATTAACGGTCAGTGCGCTTTTTATTTCCCTGATTGTTGCTTCCTTGGTCAATAACCTGCTCGCTGTTTGGTTTTGATCAATGAAATTGCAATGCTTTCGTTACTTCCTTTGATCGAGTCTAGTATGTCCAGTGCATTAATGAATTTTGTCAAATTTTCAGCTTTGCCATCAAACTCTGGCAACAGCTTTGTAGCCAAATTTATAAATTCTACGGGAGTAGTGGTCATGGTGTTATTTTTTTCTACTTCTTCGTCTGATGTTTCTCTGTCCTGTTTCCCTACTTCTTCGTCTGATGTTTCTCCTCCTTCATCATGGAAATTAATTATTATGAATTTGTTTATCTCTTTTGGTACTCTGTCCCTAATTTCTAGTCTTGTTTTGATTGAGGAAACAAATTTTATGAATTCGTCCTGGTGATTGACGCTTAAGAATGGGTAGACTGTCTTGCTGAGGCCTGTGATCGTATTATGCTGATAAACTAGTGTGTTTAAGTGTTTTATTTGAGTGTGTTTGGAGGGTACTGGTGTCCTATTCAGGCATTTGTATGATCTGTCAAATTCTGCCTTAATGCTTCTGAGTTTGTCTGTTATGTCCCTCCATGTGACAGGACTTGTCATTTATGGTTTTTGCAAAATCGACATAAAGTTTACGATTTTAAATTCTTGGCGGTGCCACCGTTATTCTATTGTGTTTGTATTTGAAATAACTTTTTATTAATGAGTACAGAACTGTGATTGTTAACAACATGACAATAATAATAATAACGTGTGAAATATTCATTCCTGATTCGTTGTGGTTTATAACTGTTTCCCTATGCTGGTTAATTTTTTCAGCTAACTTCTCTACTTTTTCACCTTGTATGTCTTTTCCAACCTCGTAACCAGACACGGCTATAAGTATCGCGCTAAGCGCTTTCTTTTTTTTTTTTTTTTTTTTTTGGATAACGAAAAATTTCGTTTTACAGATTAAAAGTCTAATATATTGTCAATGTATTATATAATGCTTGTTTTTTGATATTAAACAAAACTTTCCTATTATATAATATTGTAGATTGAATATGTATGTGATAAAGTACATAATTAAAACTTAGTATTGTTTTGCATTTTGCAATCGAAATGATATACTCAGAGGCCAAATCTGTGTCGTTCTTGTTTGTAAGTTAATGCAGTTCTTTATTCCAGGCGCAGTCCTTTTTCCCATCTGAAGGATTGTTTCCAAAAATATTTCAGCTAAATATGTTGAAGTCTAGAGATGATTCTTCCTTAAGAATTTGAATTAGTTCCTCGCTTGTTATTTTTGTTTCGATTTTACGTTCTTTATAATCGTTGTTAAGCGTGCTTGAAAACTTCTCGAGTAATTCGAATTCGATATTGTCACTTATTATCTTATTTTTCAGCAAATAATTTTTGAACTCGGTTTGAAACGGCATTTTGTTACTTTATTTTAGCACAGCTCCGGTTCACTAATAAATTCTGGCACAGTTTATTTTGGAGCACTTTTGCTTTCATGTATTGTTCAAAACGGATTCTTGTCCTGTTCACCTTTTTCACTTAATATTCACTATCGATTTTCCCGTGCAAAGGGTCCGAATGGCAAAGGATCGCCATGTTATGTTTTATTATATAATTTATGTAGTTTAATAACTAACTGACTACTTACTTCTACTTACTTCTATTTATATAACGTTGAAAACAATAACCAGGCGGTGATTAACACATTTGGGAAATGTGTCAAACTATTTCGGTTTCAATTTGTCTTTTGGACTTTCTGCTTGGGTTTATCCGGCGATCATATGTCGTCGCATTCGTTGCAATAAAAAATGCAATAAAAGAATGAGTGTAAAAGGGAGTAATAACCCGAGAAGGGTCATATGTCCGTTTGGCTTATCACTTGGTTATTGTTTCCACGTTGACCTACATTTGACTAAAGTCACTACAATAATAATAATAATAATAATAATAATAATAATAATTATAATAATAATAATAATCATAATAATAATAATAATAATAATAATAATAATAATTATAATAATAATAATATTAATAATAATAATAATAATAATAATAATAATAATAATAATAATAATAATAATAATAATAATAATAATAATAATAATAATAATAATAATAATAATAATAATAATAATAATAATAATAATAATAATAATAATAATAATAATAATAATAATAATAATAATAATAATAATAACAATAACAATAATAATAATAATAATAATAATAATAATAATAATAATAATAATAATAATAATAATAATAATAATAATAATAATAATAATAATAATAATAATAATAATAATTATAATAATAATAATATTAATAATAATAATAATAATAATAATAATAATAATAATAATAATAATAATAATAATAATAATAATAATAATAATAATAATAATAATAATAATAACAATAATAATAATAATAATAATAATAATAATAATAATAATAATAATAATAATAATAATAATAATAATAATAATAATAATAATAATTATAATAATAATAATAATAATAATAATAATAATAATAATAATAATAATAATAATAATAATAATAATAATAATAATAATAATAATAATAATAATAATAATAATAATAATAATAATAATAATAATAATAATAATAATAATAATAATAATAATAATAATAATAATAATAATAACAATAACAATAATAATAATAATAATAATAATAATAATAATAATAATAATAATAATAATAATAATAATAATAATAATAATAATAATAATAATAATAATAATAATAATAATAATTATAATAATAATAATATTAATAATAATAATAATAATAATAATAATAATAATAATAATAATAATAATAATAATAATAATAATAATAATAATAATAATAATAATAATAATAATAATAATAATAATAATAATAATAATAATAATAATAATAATAATAATAATAATAATAATAATAACAATAACAATAATAATAATAATAATAATAATAATAATAATAATAATAATAATAATAATAATAATAATAATAATAATAATAATAATAATAATAATAATAATAATAATAATAATTATAATAATAATAATATTAATAATAATAATTATAATAATAATAATAATAATAATAATAATAATAATAATAATAATAATAATAATAATAATTATAATAATAATAATAATAATAATAATAATAATAATAATAATAATAATAATAATAATAATAATAATAATAATAACAATAACAATAATAATAATAATAATAATAATAATAATAATAATAATAATAATAATAATAATAATAATAATAATAATAATAATAATAATAATAATAATAATAATAATTATAATAATAATAATATTAATAATAATAATAATAATAATAATAATAATAATAATAATAATAATAATAATAATAATAATAATAATAATAATAATAATAATAATAATAATAATAATAATAATAATAATAATAATAATAATAATAATAATAATAATAATAATCATAATAATAATAAAAATAATAATAATAATAACAATAACAATAATAATAATAATAATAATAATAATAATAATAATAATAAAAATAATAATAATAATAATAATAATAATAATAATAATAATAATAATAATAATAATAATAATAATAATAATAATAATAATAATAATAATAATAATAATAATAATAATAATAATAATAATAATAATAATAATAATAATAATAATAATAATAAAAATCAAAATAATAATTATAATAATAATAATAATAATTATAAAAATAATAATAATAATAATAATAATAATAATAATCAAAATAATAATTATAATAATAATAATAATAATAATAATAATAATAATAATAATAATAATAATAATAATAATAATAATAATCAAAATAATAATAATAATAATAATAATAATAATAATAATAATAATAATAATCAAAATAATAATTATAATAATAATAATAATAATAATAATAATAATAATAATAATAATAATAATAATAATAATAATAATAATAATAATAATAACAATAATAATAATAATAATAATAATAATAATAATAATAATAATAATAATAATAATAATAATAATAATAATAATAATAATAATAATAATAATAATAATAATAATAATAATAATAATAATAATAATAATAATAATAATAATAATAATAATAATAATAATAATAATAATAATAATAATAATAATAATAATAATAATAATAATAATAATAATAATAATAATAATAATAATAATAATAATAAAAATAATAATAATAATAATAATAATAATAATAATAATAATAACAATAATAGTAATTATAATAATAATAATAATAATAATAATAATAATAATAATAATAATAATAATAAT
The DNA here is from genome assembly GCA_958299015.1 of Tetanocera ferruginea. NCBI lineage: Eukaryota > Metazoa > Arthropoda > Insecta > Diptera > Sciomyzidae > Tetanocera > Tetanocera ferruginea. The sequence goes on along the minus strand of CATQJF010000068.1, from coordinate 217 downwards.
AATAATAATAATAATCATAATAATAATAAAAATAATAATAATAATAACAATAACAATAATAATAATAATAATAATAATAATAATAATAATAATAATAATAATTATAATAATAATAATAATAATAATCATAATAATAATAAAAATAATAATAATAATAATAATAATAATAATAATAATAATAATAATAATAATAATAATAATAATAATAAAAATAATA